>CM060875.1:32498978-32608978 GCA_030737845.1 Acorus calamus
CTCTCTGGGGAGATCCCGGAGTCCCTCTCCACTTTTCCCCCTTCCGCTTTTGGGGGTAATCGAGGCCTCTCTAGGAAGCCCAATCAAACGGCAATCAAAAGGTCTGTTAGATTATATAAATGATTTGATTCCCTCTCTAATAGAATTAGATCTCATTATTCATTCTCTCTCTCTCATTCTAACATGTTATTGTGTTACAAGGTCCGATAATTCTAGACGGGTCATCCATGCTTGGTCAATTGTTGCAACATGTACGGTTGGGGCTACACTCCTCATCTTCATACTGTGGTTCCGTTTCCATCGCCATCATGGAGAGAGGAGGATAACGAATAATATGAGAGATGAGGAGATGGAAACTAATAAGATCAATGGGAGAGTGATGAAGGAGGTTTTGGTGTTCTATGAGGGGTGCGACGGGTTCACGGTGGAGGAACTGATGAGGGCATCAGCAGAGATGGTGGGGAGGGGGCCACTGGGGACTACATACAAGGTGGAGATGGGTGGTGGTGGTGGGCAGAGGGCATTAGCAGTGAAGAGAGTAAGGGTGGGCAGGGGGAAGTCATTGGCAGAAGAGGCTAAAATGCAAGATGGACTCAAGGAAATAGGGCAGCTAAGACACCCAAATGTCGCGGGTTTGAGGGCTCATTGTAGTTCGCACAAAGAGGTTTTGCTCATCTATGATTATTTCAACAATGGCAGCCTACATTCGCTCCTCCATGGTATTTCTCTGCTTCCTTCATTACTATTAAAAATTTTGTTATATATTGTTTATGTTGGTTAATTATTGAAATTTATCTGCTGCTACCTTGAGAATAAGACTGGTAGACAAATATAAAGGACTTGAGTCGCTTTCTAATAAAATTAGATCTGATTCACTCCCTCTCTGATTCTAACATAAACCAATGGCACAGGTGATAGATGGCCAGGAAGGATCCCACTGGACTGGACAACAAGACTGAAGCTTGCATCAGGAGCTGCTAAAGGCCTCTCCTTCCTACATGCCTCCAACAAATTAAAGCTGATCCCCTCCCACCAGCATGTAACCTCCTCGAACATCCTCATCGATGCGGACGGCAATGCTTGCATATCAGATTTTGCTCTCCACCACCTTTTCTTATCGTCGTCGCCATCAAATTCACTATACACTGAGAAGTGCGACATCTACAGCTTTGGAGTCGTATTGTTGGAGATGCTGACAGGCAGGACAGTGGGAGGAGAAGGGGAGCCGAATTTGGTGAAGTGGGTGACAAAGATTGTGAAGGAGGAGTACTGGACCTCCAAGGTTTTAGACTTAGAGATATTGAGGTATAAAGAGATGGAAAGTGAGATGATTGCATTGTTACAAGTTGCCTTGCTTTGCTTGGCGACCACCCCACAGGACCGTCCGAAGATGAGCATCGTTTATAAGATGATAGAGGACATAAGGGAGAGGGGAAGCAGAGGTCGTGTCTCGGCTTCGCCTTCTGTGATCAGTGTTATCTCAGAAGACACGCCTAACTTCACAAGTAGCTGATTAATTTGTGACTTTTTTTGTTGGGACGATTGTTTTTAATGTTTGAGCGAATTTTGAGCATTTCTATTTCAAAAAATTTCAAATAGACAATATCCAAATCGTAGATGAGAAAGAATAGAATAAAGAAAAATACAGAAAAAAATAAGAGATTGTGCACAGGGACGGAGGAGAGATTCCTCTTACAATGCAATGTCTCACCAAGCTTGATCCCGATTCACAATCTATCTTCCTCGAACAGGGCCGCTCCCCTAATGCATTTGTTTTAATCGATGATCGAATGACGAGCCATCTTCCAAAGTAATTAAATGTTGGGACGAATGTTAGTGATTATTTTGGTTGATCACAAATGATTCTTTACTGATTTGGAATAGTATTAAAAAAATTCAAAATGTGTTCAACTTGCAAAGTCAATATAGGAATGATTTTAGTATACCATTTTCCTTCTTGCAATTCCTACAAGTGCAACTTGGACTGGTTGAACCCGATCCAACCCAATATTTTGGACGGATTTGGATTTGGATTGAGGTTTTAGTGTTGGGTAACCCGAACCCGAACAACCCGAACTAATTCGGATTGGGTTGGGTAACCCGAACTAACCTAAATCGGAAGTAGGAAGTGATAAATTTAAATTTTCAAAGTAAAATTTTATTGTTTAATTTGTGAGATAAAATTTGAATTGTCTATTTTATTTTTACCTAAAATCTTTTACTTCTATAGTTTTTATCTCTTTATTCTATAAATAAAAATGTGCTTGATTTCTATAATTTTTTATTTTGATGGTGCGGATAATTGACTTTGTAAAGTATTAATTATTTAAAATGACGCATTTTTCAAGTCAAACTCGAATTCAATTCGAACTTAACTTGAATCCAACCCAAATCGAACCTGAACTAAACCCGATAGGTTGGGTTTTGATTGAGCTTCTCGGGTTTAATGGTCGAGTTGGTTGGGTTTGGATTGACTCAACTTTTCAGATTAAGTTCTGATTGAGCTCCAATCCGACCCGTTGCACCCCTACCCTCGTCGTTCATATGACAGGCCCGTCAAATTAGTGGGCCGGGCCGAGCACCGATTGTCCATTTGCGAGGGAAGAAAAACCAGCCCGACAAATGTGCAGAGTGATGCATTACATATTTGCATTGTTCCGCCGAAACACCTAACCAAACTCTCTTTATAAGGACACCTCTCTCCCTCCAAAAAAATCTCTCTTCCATGGCTTCAGCTCTCCTTCTCCACCCTCCGTTCATATCCGCTCCCCAAACCCCTCTCAAATCCAATTCATTCAGAAACCCTAACCCTAGACCTTCAATCAGATCCCCCGTCGTCTTCTCCCTCTCATCCTCCGACCTCCCCCCATCATGGGAGCGGGAGGAGCAGCGGTGGCTGAGGGAGGAGCAGAGGTGGCTCCGGGAGGAGCAGCGTTGGATCAGAGAAGAGAAACGGTGGTCCTCCGAGCGGGAGTCCCTCCTCCGTCAGATCTCCGACCTCCGGCTCCGCATCGACGCCATCGAGAATTCTGCAGCGGGGCCGTCGGTCTCTGATCTGGCATCTCTACTGCGTACGATGAAGGGGACGGACGTGGATGTGAAACTTTCGGCGGAGAAGGAGCGGATCACGGACGGAGGAGCGGGGCCGCGGCCGATGCTGCTGGAGGAGGCGGAGGTGAAGGAGGTCGTGTTGGAGGAGGTTAGGGTTTTGAAGGAGGGGAAGGAGGCGAGGACGATAAGGAAGGGATCAGAAGGGGATGACGTTCGAGCGATGCAGGTCTGCGTTGCATTTCTTCTTTGATGTCGAAGGCGAGTAAAAATTGGGCCTTTCATGGAAATCCAAATTCTTAAGCTTCATTAATCACTATTCCATTTGATGCTCTGAATAGAAAATCAAATGTTTTTGTTTCTTCTAATAACTGGAGAATACGAAATCATTAAACAAAGGCTATAGGGGGATTTGGAGATGTAACTTATTAGAGCAGGATTCGAAAATGGATTATAGAAAATATGATAATTCTGTAGAAGTAATTGGAAAAAAATTTGATGTTAGATCGGGTTGAAGGAAAATTTACAATTTTTCTTGTCAAACATGTCTAGGGAAATGGATTTTTGGAATCTACTGCTTCATTTTAGCCCTTGTAGCATAAGTTTTGCCTGTATTTAATTAGTGCTGAACGTTGCAGTTCCATCTAAATGAGGCCTTGTCCACTGAAGTATATAAATATCTGATTTTAGTTTTGAGCTGTAAATTTTGGCAGCACAGTAGTTTGTAAAGCAAAAGCAATCTAATTTCACTAAACATTTCTTTATTTATTCGTGACTTTTAAGCCTGATTAGTCAAACAGGAGTGTACTGATTTCTAAAGCTTTTTTTTTTAATCACCCAAGCCTTTATTATCTTTGTAGACTAGTTTCATAGTCTTCAGATGTAATTTTCATTTAAATTAATCAAGATCCTGGTCAGATCTATATAGTGTAGTGATGGGTAAAAGCTTGCTGATCTTCGGTTCCTTCTGTTTTTTTTATATATCCATGTGGTGATTACAGGAAGCTCTCCAAAGACTTGGATTTTACTCAGGTGAGGAGGATATGGAATTTTCCAGTTACTCCAGTGGGACTGAGCGTGCTGTGAAAACATGGCAAGTGAGTGAATAAATTCTCCTATGGTAATATCTTATTATTTATTGCAGAAGATTAAATTTTCCTTTGGGAAATGGTTAGGATATAGTTGGATAACCCATCATGACATTGAACATTGTGCATGATTGTGGTTTATTGTTGTAGCCCTTAGAACCAAGTTGCCGTTTGGTTTAGGAATAGGAATATAGTGAAATAGGATCAGTGGCTATTTTATGGAATAGAAGAATAGACATTTCCATTTCTATGTGGTATTTGGTGGATAAATCCGGATAAGTGGCATATGATATGATACATGGATGCGGGTAAGGGGATCGAAAATGAGAAGGATACAATATGGTGATCCACTAAATCTAGAAATATAAGAATATTATTATTATTATGGCAATGGTTGACCCATTTCACAAAAATAAAACATAGTCTCATCAATGGAACATAAAAAGCATGTTAGTGATTTCCTCCTCCATAGACTAAGGTCTACAATGATCTAGATGCTGCATTGTAGCAGTGCTGGCTGATAAGGCACACTTTGTGACTTGTGCATTGACTGTATTCACATGACAGTAAATCTGACATGGATACAACCGCTCATCTTCCATGTGGAGAGAAAAATGGGCGTCTTTTTTGATATCTGATCTCCTGTCAAACAGTTGTATCGGCTTTTATCTGCAGTTTCCTGCACTTGCATTGTGATTGTATCCTTTTACAACATGTACATCCCCTGTTTTGTATCATAAAGCTTCATAGTGACAAATTTGTGGGAAAGAACAAATTAAATTATTCAAGCCTTCCCCTCAGATAACTATTTTGGGGTTATGTGGATAAAATAAAAGTAGGGACAAAGTGGATGATGACATTTTTTGTGATATTTGATGGAATGAGGATAAGACAAATCCATATTCATGGGCTTTATTCAGAAATACACCCAAACCAATTGTGGGCTTTTTTTTTTTTGTTACATTTTTCTCGCAGGCTTCAGTAGGAATCCCACAAGATGGGATAATGACTGTGGACATTTTGAAGAAGTTATTTAATGAACAAAGGCTAATGGATGCTGGTCAGAATGTGGAAAGGAAGGTAAAACTCAAGAACTCGGTATAATCCTGTTTGTTTAAAATTACCCTTGTCTTATTTCAACGTGAATCAGCCTTGGTTTCATTGTTTGACTCTTCCTCTCTGTCACTCTCGATTTTGCATGTATACCATGTGCGAGAGTGGAAATGTTTAACCCAACAGATGTCTGTTGTTATCCATTACATTTTCTTTTCTTGCACTATTTGTCTATTTAATTTATTGGAATTTTCTTATTTATTTGAAGTAAATTAAATGTAGGATAGCACAAATGGAGCCATTGTTGCTTCTGTGACAGAATTATCCGAGATTCAACAGACTGTTGTTAAAGATAATGGGGTCACGGAGGTAGAAGTATCTCAGCACAGAGTCTTTCTTCTCGGCGAGAACCGATGGGAAGAACCTTCAAGGTTAGTGGGCAGGAACAAACCCAGTGGGGAAGGCAAACCTGGTGCTGCTACAAAGTGCCTTACTTGTCGAGGAGAAGGACGCCTAATGTGCACAGGTGCAGTTTATTCGTATATGGATTTAAGAAATCACATCTTTAGAGAAAGTCTGTATGGCTGTGTGCTTGTAACATTTTTTTTTCGTAAGAAAATATTCACTCTTTTGAATTGAAATTAGTATTTGGAGACCTATAATTATTGATGCTCAAACTTGAGCCTTGATTGATTATTGGACTTTTTAGATTTTTCTGTGACACCTGTGAATCCTGAATAAAATTGCAAATTGTTTGCAAAGAAGCGTCAGGGTACACATAGTCTTTCATAATGTGAATACTTCATATTGATGCATATATTCAATGAAATCATGTCAGACATAAGTTGCTAAATAAATCTTTCTGTTCTGTGTCAGAATGTGATGGAACCGGAGAACCCAACATCGAACCACAGGTATGATTCACATGTAATTGATATTTGTTGTTTCCATGGCCACCCGTATGCAGTCAAAACCTTCAATTGCTCAATATATCCTATTCTCCAAAAAACACTTTCTTATTCCAAGGATGTTCATACTCAAAATCCTCTTACAGTTCTTTTGCTAATGCCGCCATGAATATTGATTTGCAAGCTAATGTTTTATATATTATGTTGCAGTTTATGGAATGGGTGGATGATGGTGCAAAGTGCCCATACTGTGAAGGCTTGGGATACACCATCTGCGATGTGTGTGAAGGGAAAACAATTACACCAATTAGTTAAACTGTACGTATGTTTTCTTCCTTTGTAAACTTGTTTACATGAGTACATCTGCAATATCATCCCTCTTTTTATATGAAGGGAATGTTTTTATAGAAGTTAATATCAGGCTTGTTTAATTATTGAGATTGTTTATTTTTGTTCTACTCTTGCCCTAGATAAGTTTAGTAGCCCAAGGGGGAATCATTTTTAACAAAATAATGATATTAGCCCCTCTGTAATAAATTTTTGTGAATACTTTTTCGACCGCGATTATCCTCAACTATTAGATCAAATAATTAAAATGAGATCTCAGAAGTCTAACCAAAGATAGGTTTTTGTCAATAGGGTTATATCTGCATCTTGTAAACAATTTAATTTATTCTTCCCTTCAATTTTTAACTATAGTTTTTTGTTAAAAAAAATTAGTATTTATTATTTATTCAGTGATTGAAAATTTCTAGAATGGATCCTCTGATGGTTTTTTGGTTGCTGTGATAGTTTTTTTCTAAAGTATGTCACGTCTCACCCAATGCATCAAACGGTGGGAAACCAATGTTATTTGTATGGTGAGCCCTATCTTTTTTTTCTTTTAAATGCACATAAGGTTTGAATTCTCTGTTTGTTTTTTCCAAACCGCGGGTAAATTTCTAACATAAATCTCCACATCTTTCATCTTTCATAATCATATGTGTAGGGAGTAATAAAATTAAAACAGTATCATTATGATATTAATAAAAATACATCCAACCTTTAAATTAGAAAATATATGTTAATGGAGGGAGTTACAGGAAGCACTGCTGTATGATATAAAATAGATTTTCTCCCTAATCAAATATAACAACATATATTATAATCATTTATTGTGTTGTGCAGAAAAGCTGGCCACCTAATAATAATTGATTGCTTTCACATCAGCCGTGTCTTGGTTTGTGATGCTGAACAAAAGCTCTACATGAAACGGCCCCATTTCCTTTTCTGATATCTCCTCTCATTCATGCTCAACAAAAGAAAGAAAAAAAAAATGCTAGTTTTTCCCACGATATGTGTACAAGTAAAAAAAAAAAGAGTAAAAAATACCTTTAAAAAACCTGTCCACAAGACCACAATCAGTATTCTTAATTTTTTTCAATTCATTTCTATGTGATATAATATATCATGTTATATGTACATAAATGATGTAATGAAAAATTTAATAATAATTAAATAATTATTTTTTAAAATTTATTATAAAATTACACATGTTACAATTGAAAATGAATTTTTTTGTATATATACCATCAATCAACCAACCCTATATTATAAAAATGTCATATTTGAAATTCTAAAATTATCAATATGCTAGAATGGATAAAAAAAAATTATTAAGATTTTGTGGATAATAATGATATTATCCAATTTATATATAGATAAAAAAAATCAAGAATTAAATTCTTTCCAAAATTCATTAAAAATCATGATTTTTGAAGTATAACTTTGATTCAAGTAATCAATAGCCCGTTGAAAAGAATTTTTCGATATATAGATATACTTATGATTATGAAATAGTTTTTTCAAAAAATGACTATCTCACAGTGAAAAGTGATGTCAAACTTTAAAACTCATATTTTATCTAAAATTAACTATTTATCATGTAAAATTTCATGATTATTTTAATCTAAATTTAATATAAAAAAATAATGATATAATAAGATCATCCTTATTCATTAAATATATTTTTAAAAATTCTTAACGTGATAAATTTTAAAACACTTTTAATTAATAATATAAATAGATATATTATTCCATTATATTATACACTCAGTATCAGAATGTACCGGTGATTAGGAAATGTTTTTAAATTGCACACGAGGTTATAATACAAATTGAGTGTACGAACACGCAAAATAAAAACAAAAGAAGTGTGAGTTGCGGGTGACGACGTGACGTCTCTCTCTCTCTCTCTCTCTCTCTCTGAAAGGGACATCCATCAGAGCTCGCTTTCTCAGATGGAAGAAGACCTCTGATGTATCTTCTAGATTGTGCCTGCTTTTCTTCCAAAAGTCCAACTTATTAAATCCTTTCTCTAATCTATTTTATATGAATGCGTGTGTAATAGATAATAGATTAGTCTTGTATGATATTAGAAGAATTGTTAATTATATGTATTTAATTCTTTCAAATATATATTTTATTGAAATAATATATATATTTGTAAAAAAATATAAAATATGTAAATACTACAAAAATTATTGAAATAATGATTGTGTTCAACGATTTTTCCCTTTTTAGATTTGAAGAATAAACATTGCATAAGGGTTTGATTTTTCTTCTTTAAACCCTTCATTACCATCCTTTTTTTAAGCCATGGGTGGATCTTTATAATATCTAGGTTCGATTAAAAGAGGAGAGGTTTGAGGCTGCATTAAGAAAATGATGTTTTAATGCAATCTTTGTATATGCAGTAGTCCCACATGAATCTCATTTTGTTAACTAATATATACTTCAATACTTGGAAACATATAATTTTATATATATATATAACAGAGGGACTCTATAATTGATCTTACGATCGAGCTAGATATACTACATTCGCTTGTGTAACCCAATCCACATAAAATGAAGATATATTTGATGCATATATAACATATAAAAACAGTCGAAGTACATGGACTGTAGATAGGGGTGGTAAACGAGTTGAACAAGCCGAGCTTTGACATGTTCAAGCTCGATTCGTTTATAAACGAGTCGAGCCGAGCCGAGCCGAGTCGAACTCACGAGCCTCAACGAGCCTAGCGTTCTTCTTCATTTTAGGATTTTTAGGGATTAAAAACAAAATTTTAGTCTAAATGAGTCAAGTTCATGAGTTTAAACAAGTATAACTTTGTATTAATTTAATATTCTGATTTTATAAATGAGTTTAGTTAAGCTTAAACTAAGTTTTAATAACACAAACGGGTCAAATTTGAACATAAAATGAAGCTCGATACAGGCCCCGAGCCTAACCGAGCTTTAAAACTTGTTTAAGCTCGCTCATTTGTCTAAATGAATAAGCCTGAACGAGCTCAAACCGAGCCGAGCCCGAGCGGCTTGGTTCGTTTACCAACCCTAACTGTAGATAGAGTTGTACAGGTAATTGTCCTTGGGGTTGTCCATGAAAATACATAAAACAAAAATTAACCTGCCTTCCAAAAGCTTATTTGCCTTCCACTTGAACCAAAAGCTTATCCTGTTTTTCACCTCATAAAATATTTTGAGATGAAAAATAGACCTAAAATTACTGTTAATGTTGCTATGTTATGGAATAAAAAGGTCAATCATCTGTAAAAGTTTTTTTTTCCAATTCCACATTCGGGTGGCTTTGAAGCTAAGAAAGAATTAGATCCGAGCTATACATATTTATAGGTTACAATCATCAAAATGGCAAAGCATATTCTAAAGTGAATGATCTCCCACTCTTCCTTCCAAAAGAAATTGGGAAGAAAAAAAGAAAGAACAGAAAATCTCTCCTCCTCGGACACTGCCACCTTTAAAGATTATACCTTCAAAACAAAGATTATATTGGGACTTGTTCATCCTAATCAACTTTAATGGACTATATATATATTGCTTTAGGTAAATGAGTGAGGTCTTCAACTTTAATCGACAATTGCTTTAGGTCTAAATTAGTGATGACCTTTTCCCAATATGAATGACCTCTATCGAGTGCCTAAATTTGTTTTAATGGCGGCTAGTGATTTTTTTTTGTGTGCATGTGTTATCACTAAATCTTATTTTATTAACATGAGTAATATTAGAATACATTATCAAATTTGTGAGAATATGGTTCCTTAGTATTGGATTCTTCTTAATAGTGCTCTGTACAGATAATTTTTTTACAATCTAAAAAGATAGTCTTACATATCTCATTAGCCTCATCCACTCACTATTTTTATATATATATTTCATTGAATATTTTTTTATAAATGATATTAGTAGTGTCTGCGTTTTGAATTTTTAAAGTGGCGGAGTTTAACATTTTTCTTCTTTGTAGTCTTCTATTTCAAGACATAAGATGATTATATATTGTATATTATATATTGTATTTGTATTTAACAATATCTTTTTATATAAAAAAAAAGTCATAAATCAAGTAAGTTAATATATTAAAATTATTATAAACATTAAAAAATCAAATCTAACTCACTTTTAATGTTGAGTTAAATGAGTTGGTTGAAGGAATTAGAAGATTCAAGGAGCATGCAAGTGGGTTTTAAATCTTATTCATTGCTTGAAATCATTTCAAACCGATAAAAATTGTATTTTTATGTAAAAAAAGATCTGTTTTACTTTCAACTTTAACAAATCAACTTAATATATTTTTATTTTACTAAAACTTTAATTTAGCTCTCATCCAAAGATACAACTTTCTAGAGTGCAAGAATCCTGATGATGACATATGTGGCCCCCACTTGACTGAAAAAAAATTGCCAGCTCATCAATAGTTCCTTTAATCGATGATTAGAGTAACCTTTCCTTGCTTAATCTTTGCCTTAACATTAATATATATATATAATAATAATTTGAATATGGTCCACTTTACTTTCCCATCGCTTGAACCCCAACAACAACAACAACAACAAAAATTATATCTGAATCACTGATTAATGAAAGTCTCCCTTAGTATTTCTTTTCTGTCACAGAATCAGTGACACCAAATAGCTGACACGAATGCAAAAAGTGAGGGCTGGAGAGTGAAACATTGTTCTTTCTGACAGTCTATATCAGCTGCAAAGTGTCCATTCTCTGTATCCAAAGACCCTACTATCCTTTTCTTCTTGGGGAGTTTCAGCTCCTTTTTTTTGTCTTCTTGAGTTTTTCAAAAGCATCTGCGCATGAGCATATTTTGGGGTGGAAGAGATTTAAGAGAAAAGGTGACCCCTTTTTTTGCTTTGGAAATGTTTTTATTTCTAAACTTTAATGGGTATTGTTTAAATTTCTAAAAACCTGCAAGTGGTCCCTTTTTGTTGGTTTGGAAATGATGGTTCCATGACTTCTGAGTTCCAAATTCAAATAATTTGTGCTCTCAAACTCATAAAAATAGGGGCTTGTGACTTTGCAGTTGAAAATGAGGGCTTTTGGAAACTGGAATGTTCTTTGTTGGAAAAGAAGAAAAGCTTTGTGAGTTTGATCATTAGAAATTTAAAACTGAAATTTTGTCTTTTGGTTTCAATCTTTTGTTCTTGATATGGGTTTCTTGTTGGATAGCAGGTTGGTGTAACATGTGAATTGTGGTTGGGGGGTTTGTTAAGGTGGGTGAAACAGAGAGAACTCCTTAAAATAACTTTTTGAGGTATTCAGTTTAATTTTTATAATCTATATGGTTGTGAGTGAAAGAGGCAGAGTTTCAGAGGCATAGATGGAATCATCACCTCAGAAAAGCCTTGAGAGGGTCATCTCTCAGAAGGCATTGCGGATGAGCAGTTCATCATATTGTAAAGCATGGGTTGTGGGTTTCCTCTGTGGGGCTTGCATCGCCTATCTCTTCTTGGTTGGTCTCAGCTCCTTCAGGACTCTTGAGTTTGGTGTGGTCTATTCTGCTTCTGCTCCTGAGAAGTCGCGTAATTACGGTTCAGAGGATATCAGTAAGAATTGAATTCGCATCAACTCTGTGTTCTATATTAGGAAACAAAGATTCATGCATTCAGAAATCATTATTGACAAGTAATGTTTGCTTGACTAATATGAAATGCTTTGGATTTGTTTTGAATGTTTGCAGTATAAGCCGTGCGCAAACTGCATATCGCATTTCTAAATACTGAACAAAACCATGATTTTTTTTCAAAAAAATAGAACATATTAATTTTTTTATATATTATAAAATATAAATATTTTTATATGAACAAAATAATTATAAAAATTGGGTCAGGCTATATCCTCGCACAGCCAACCTTTACATCGACCCTTGTAACAAATAGATGAGATGGCAAAAAAATTTAAAAATTAAGTGGCATTCTTGAATTACATATATATCCTATAATACAGATGAGATGAAAAAAAAACATTAACCGACATTCTTGACTTATATATCATGTAATGACTGCAAAACCAGTTTGATAGTATTAATATTTTTAAAAATATCTTATAAATAAGTATGAGAAAAGAATTATAAAAAAATAAGATTTTTGACTTCTTGCTTTTTTTTAAAAAATATCTTATAAATAATACTGGTTGAAAGTAATTGTAGCATGATTCTACCTTTTAAAAAAAAAATTATAAATAAGACTTTAATACTTATATAAACATTTTTTAGTGAAGTTAAAAACCTCAAACCAATTAAAGATATTAGCACCTTCACAAGTTCAGATGAGTCTTCATGATAAAATTAAATAAAATGTTTGATTTAATTTGGATGGACTGATTTATGATTTTTATATTATTCAATTACTTTAATGCAATCGTTACATTTCATTTTGACGTGGTTTGCAGCCGTGTTTAATGCCGACGTGAATTTTATTTAACGTGCCGTTTAACGTGTCGACGTGTAGTACATTTATTGGTTGTATTCCCTGTTTCCTGTTTCCTATGGAAACAGGTAATCTGAGCCCACGGGGTGACAGAGAGAAAAAGCTAGGGTTTCCGTCGAATCCAAATTCTAGGGTTTTTCCAATTCAGAGATCATTGGTGATGGTGAGGGGTTTGGTCAGGAATCTCGGATCGAGGTCCCTCACCATCGCCGGGAGGTGGCAACAGCAGCAGCTCCGCCGCATCAACATCCATGAATATCAGGTCCTCCACACGCCCCCAATGCGTTACCTACCGATTTATAAGCCTGTTACAAACTTTGTCAAAGTCAACCCAAGCCCCAAATTCCATAACCATGTTTTACAATGGTTTAAATCACATTTCTGATGCTATGTGCGGACAGGGAACCGAGCTGATGAGCAAGCACGGGATTAATGTCCCGAAGGGCGTCTCCGTTTCGTCCATGGAAGAGATCAAGAAGGCGATCCGAGACGTCTTCCCCGACGAAAAGGAGGTTGTGATGTTTCTCTTTCCGTATCTGTGATTTGATGGTTATGTCGGTTTTACAAGTGTGAATTTGAGCTTGAAATGTGATTTATACATCATTGTAATACATGGTTATGGAATTTGGGGCTTGGGTTGAAGTTTGACATAAAGTTTGTAGGCAGGCTTATCTTAAATCGGTAGATATTACACGTATTGGTTGGAGCCGATGTGTTGGGAGGATTTTGGTTTTTTTAGTATTCATTGCACTATCTGTAGATTGCATTTGAAATTCAGATCAGAAGAATTTGATTTAAAATTTTATTTTCGGGGTGCAGTTGGTGGTAAAAAGCCAGATACTTGCCAGTGGACGAGGACTGGGGACTTTTAAAAATGGCTTTCAGGGTGGAGTTCATATTGTGAAATCTGAAAAGGTGGAAGATGTAGTTGGTAAGGTTTCTTCACTACATTTGCTTGCATAGTGTGTTTCTTCCAGTTTTTGTAATATTAGTCTTCACATAATCGGAAAGTTGATGGTGGTAGAGTGCATGATGAGGTATAATTGCACCCTAGCTATGTAACAGTTTCTAAAGCGTCTGATTTGCCTCACTTCTAGAAAAAAAAATGACAATTTGGTACATCCATTCAATTATGTTTAATGTCCATATTTCCAGAGGAAAATATCATAATGTGGATGATGAATACCAAATCTAGCTTTTGATGATTCATTTCTTGATTAATGTTCTTGTGTTTTGAAGGGTTCAGATACTCTTTTTTTTGTAGTTACAATCATTTGGAAGATAGTACTATTGTCAGTTGGATGCTTCTTCCAACCAATGGATGATAACACCTGCTTAAAGAGATTTAATGCCTCCAATTCCTTTGAATAATGAATTGAACAACCCTGTAGTTATTCTAGTCTATGCTTGCAACAAAAGCATTTGTACTTGATAGAATTTGGGACAACTAACTATTATTTTTGCTCTAATCAATACTGAGAAAAGGATATTTACTTAGTTTGAATGCATTGTGTCTAAGGTGCACTTAATTATATTCTCCTTGTATTAGGGAAAATGCTTGGGCAGATCCTTATCACCAAACAAACCGGTCCTCAAGGAAAAGTTGTGAGCAAGGTTAGAGTCTGTGCTCTCTCTTTATTACACGTATGATTATTTTAAATTTTTGACAAACAGACATGTGATTAATTTGATATTTGTTGCTACCTATTTTGTTAATGGAGATTTTTTGGGGGGATCCTAGAGGCTAGAATTAATATGGAAAAATCAACATGACATAGTTGACATTATATTCAACAATCGAGTCTTATTAATTGTTTGTTTAGATATTAGAAGGCATGGCCTATGTTTTTTATTATGCTTATTTCCCCAAATATGCAGCCCAATATAGGTGATTTGCCTCTTCACTTTTCTCTTGCTGGGGAGTCTTTGTTTAGGAATCTTTTCTCCTAAGCTATGTTCTGCATGCTGATAATTAAGTTGCTCAAGCATGATATATTAAACTTTGGTTTCAACTGAATTTTGTTCCAAGGAAGAGGTTATTGAAAAATTTACTATAATTTGGTTTTTTGTAGGTCTACTTTTGTGAAAAGTTCTCTGATCAATGAAATGTATTTCGCAATCACCCTTGATCGCACAACTGCTGGTCCGGTATATTATTACTGTTGATGATCTTTGTATCATATTTAATGTGAATCATGTAATTGTTTGCCAGAAGTATATGTTTAACATTATAATTCGTCGAATAAATTCATGTTATTTCTATGTTTTGTAGAATTCATGCCATTTCATACCAACTAAATTGCCATAAAAGTGTTAATATTTCCTGTGGATTTTCTCCATTAACTTTTATTTTAAATTGAATCCCTTTTATCTTGGTTTTACTTGTGCCATTTAGAAGGCAAAATTCTTCAACTTGATGAAGAATGTACTGTCTGTTGGAAAAACTGTTGACATAGTTTTATAATATTTTTCTTTTTGTAATTCTTTCTGCATAATTTTCAGTGAACTTGCAAATTGCATCTTCCTATCAATTCCAGGTCTTACTTTTCAATAGGTATTGATTATTATACCTATCAATTCCAGGTCTTACTTTTCAATAGGTATTGATTATTATAAGTGGCATAGGTAAGATTCAAAACCCAAACCATTGGGAGTTTGGAGTTCGAGTCGGATGGCCTTCGTGCTTACATGAATGCATTACTGTAACCATTCTCTCTTGGAATAAATGAAGTTATTTAGTTTCGATTTACATACATGGACCTTAGATGATAAAAAAAATTTAAAAACATGATGAGCAGAAAGTGGCTATACATTGTTAGAAAAATGTCAAACATGTCCCTGCATGTCTCAAAACCTAAGCACCGCGGTTTCCTTCTTGTATTACTTGAAAATCTATATTCATAGTGCATCGTGATTAGTGGTGCAACTTGGGTCGGCTAAATCGAATCTAAACCAATCCATACCAAATTATTTTGTATTTGGATTAATATTGATATGGTTTGGTTCAATTATGGATTGAAAAATTAATAAAACCATCTAATTCGGTTTGGATTTGATTTCACATTTCAAAAACCGAATTAAAATTCAAAAACCCAATTAAACCGAACTGAACCAAATTTCTCTTGAGTCAGTTATTTCTCCATATTTTATGATCACTGTTCCTCTTTGAACTCTTTGTCTTATCCCTCATTGTGACCACCAATATCCACTCCTCACCCTTCATTTTTTTTCTTGTGGAAAAATTAGATCTAAAATGATAAAACCAAATCAATAAATATCCTCAAAAAAAAAACACCAAATCAATAAACAGAATTTTAAATTTAAATTTATATCAAGGAAAACAGAAACCTGGGAATAGAGGCACATCAAGACGTTGTCTTCATAACAGAATTCGCCTCCTCCGCACAAGGTTTCTCTAGCATGTTGTTCCATAAGATACAACCAACTCAGCTTCTCGATCCACTTCTTGGTGCGTGCAGGTTTTGAACCGATCGATGTCCTTTCAATTGTCCCAAAATAAATGGACTTATCCTGAAGCTTTGTGATCCTCCATATGCAGATAGGGAAGTGAATAGGGTAGAGAATTTATTGAAGTCTTAGTGGAATTTTTATCTGGATTGGATTTGGATTGATGTCTCTTTTTCCTTCTCTGGACACCTCTTTATAAAGAGAGAAACTTGTAAAATCAAATTTTAAAATAAAATCAAAACATAATGTGGATAAGACCAAATAATATTAATAATATATTTTAACAAATTAAATTTGAATTTTAAATAAAAACTCCACATTTTTTCACAATCACCCGCAAAATTCAAATTTAGGTAAAACGAAAATATTTTTTGGGTAATCTATACTATGCTTTAAATGAAGTTGCTTTCATGGCTTGAACATTCACCTATTGACAACACATTTCCATTTGAGGAGTCATAGTGAACTAGCTCTTGAACTAGATCCCTTTAACCAAACTTCAATATGTTGCACGACATAGTAGTAGAACTAGATCAGGTTCGATATTGGATGCGCATTACGGTCATGTGCTTGTGTCTTATTTCATGAGTGCTCTAAAGATCGTCCTTTATTCTCATATATCGCAGCCTCAACGATCAGACTCACATAGTTTAGTTCTCCAAGAGTATACTGCAACACACACATCTCAGAGCCCTGGAGTCTGCTGTTCCAGTGTTGTATGTCATGGTGGTAGTGTGCATGTGCACCCTTGTATTCAATGATGTTGAAGATAGTTGACTCTCTTTTCATGTGCTTCTTTTGCTTATCAATTTCGCACTAACATTTTTATTTTGTACTGTTCTTGCATTCCATGTGATTTATTGACTGTGGGTGACTATATAGTTTTTTTATCACTTTTCAGATCATCATAGCATGCAGAAAGGAGGAACCAGCATCGAAGACCTTGCTGAACAGTTTCCAGACATGATCATTAAGGTTACTGTCTGCCATCTTCAGTCTCAAACTTTCATACCTGGAACTAGGTGATTTAAATAGTAATTACCAAGCAAAGGCTTCAAGATCTAGCCTTGGCTATGTGATTTATACATTTTTATTTTGATGCTTATCAGGTTCCTATTGATGTTTTCAACGGAATCACAGATGAGGATGCTGCCAAGGTTGTTGATGGCTTGGCTCCAAAGGTAGCAGACAGAGAAGCATCAATTGAACAAGTTAAAAACTATACAAACTTTTTTGTAAACGTGACTGCACATTGTTGGAGGCAAGTTCTCTTCAGAAAACTTTTTGGTTTTGAATCTTTTTTAACATATGGTGTGTTCTCTTTCATGTACATCTCTCTGAATATTTTAGTGCTTGTCATTTGATCAGATAAATCCAATTGCTGAGACATCTGATAATCAGTTGGTTGCTGCTGATGCGAAGTTAAACTTTGATGACAATGCCGCTTTCCGCCATAAAGATATATTTTCCCTTCGGGATTCATCCCAAGAGGATCCCAGAGAGGTCTGACCTTTCATTGGATTTTATTTAATACGACTTTGGAAACATGTAATTTGAAGATATCTATTGACAAGGGATCTTTCTTTAAAAAAAGTTTATTTACAGGGAATCTGAAATTGTTCTTATTTGAAAGAATATTGCATCAGCTGAAATTCTGACAGATTAGAGTAAATTATTCTAATTGTTTTCCTAATAAGATCTATCTTCTTCATCTTGGCTTTCCTTTTGATGTCCTTTCTTAAATATGAGGATAAATAGGTAGGGATTGATCTACTAGTTATCCTTATGAGAGAAAGCTCTTTCATCATAAATGCCGGAATTTCAGTTAGTTACAAAAATCCTCACCTGGGTTTCTTTGGTGCCCCTTCTCATGCAGGTTGCTGCTGCCAAGGCAGATTTGAATTACATCAGTTTAGATGGAGAGATTGGATGTATGGTGAATGGTGCTGGTTTGGCAATGGCTACAATGGATATTATCAAGTTGCATGGTGGTACACCTGCCAATTTTTTAGATGTTGATGGAAATGCATCTGAAAACCAGGTATGATCGAGTTGGATTTGGTGTTTTATTTGAAAAGAAAAGCAGTAATGTTGATGTTACATCTCATATTCCAACAGTTTTTTTCCACCTAAGCACATCTTTTGTCTCTCTTGGTTAATAATCATTATGGCTGACAGATTTCCTTTTTATTTAATTTACTATATCCTGATTATGCAAAGTAAAACATAAATGCTCTTGTCAGTCAAAATAAAGTCCATTTATTTGTAAGATGCTTCTAATTAAGAAATACTGTGTTTCATTCTTTTCCTGTACACTGAATTAGAATTTTGAATGTATAAGATTTCATATTGTATCACAGGTGGTGGAAGCATTTAAAATACTAACAGCTGATGATAAGGTGAAGGCTATCTTGGTCAACATATTTGGGGGGATTATGAAATGTGATGTGATAGCGAGTGGCATTGTCAATGCAGCGAAACAGGTACAAAATATGAAATTTATGCCTATTTCATGACATAATTATTGAGTATTGAAAAAAGTCCATAAAGGCAGCAAAGCCATATGGCCATGTTTCGAGAATGAATAATCAACTATTCTAATTAATGGCCAAAATGGGTGATATGCCTATGATTCATCACATTCTTGATGGCATTTAATTTTCCATATTCATGTATATGTTCACAGTTGGTTGCATTTCTTACAATGCAAGTATAACTTTTCCTTTATTTTTCATGTTAGGTTGCACTTAAGGTACCAGTGATCGTTCGTCTGGAAGGCACAAATGTCGACCAAGGGAAGAAAGTTCTCAAGGTAAAGCTTAAGAAACCCTTCCTTGAATTAAATCTTATCATACATAAATCATATTTATCCATTTGATTTCTCTCTGCATTTTATTATTTTCTTTCAATTGTTTTATGAAGTATGAAATATTCTATGGAGTGTGCTATATACTATGCCTTCATTTAAAAGAACTATATGTTTTGAAAATGCGCAGGATAGTGGAATGACCTTGATCACAGCAGAGGATCTGGACGATGCAGCCGAGAAAGCAGTAAAAGCTATATCAGCAAATTAGGATTCCATATATGCTACCTATCCACAGTTGAATTTTTCCCGAGCAGCAATTTTGTATCTTCGGGAGATCACATTTTTTTATTAATTAGAGGTTTTGGTCATTTGAGTTGGGGAATTCAAATTCTAGACCTTGTTTGGGTAGCCATTCCATTATAAATGGCTATTCAAGTATAAATAATTAAACAAGTGGAATAGGTTTTTTTATTTGGTTGTGTCTTTAATTATTTTTGTGAAAAAATGTAATAATATTTATTTATTTATTTATCATGGAATAAATTGTAGATAAAATATAAATAAGAGGAAAATAATGATTTATAAAAAATAGTGATAAATAATACATTAAGTCCCTTTATATCTTAGGAATATAACAGGTGAAATAATTTATCTCCATTTCAATTGTTCTTTACAAATAAACATGTTTTTTTTTCCTTTTTATTGACTCATATTTTACTCTGTAGCTCAACTGTTTATGAAAACCAAGCAATGTCCTCATTGATTTTATTTAAAAAATAACACTCCATTGAAGTACATATTTTTGTAAATAGTGAAGTATACATTGAAGTATACTAGTTTATTTTTCTTTGAAAAAATATAAAAATAATAATTTTTATATATTACAATAATACAATGTAAACTATACTATCATAATGTATAAAACTCAAAAAAAGTATCGAGATAAACAAGGGAGGAGGTTGTCTATTTGGTTTTTATCATGTCTCATATGCATTATCTGTATCTTCTCACCCCTCTTCAGACCTGTACTAATCTTTTTTTAAATGAAAAAAATTGATAGAACGAGTCTACTTTTTTCAAAAAAAAAAAGTCACACTTATATCTACCAAACTTGGGCATCAATCAAAGATGGCCCCCTTCATACCGACCAATTTTCAAAAGTGCACAAATAATTATTTGCAACTTAACAAATAGTATTATTAAAGGATCCACGTCTCAAGTGATGAAAACACAAACCAACATTTGAAAATTCATGCCATGCCATTCCACATGCTGACTTTTTTTAAAAGCATATATTTCATTTATCAAAGCATGCAACTTTATATAATAAAAAAAATAAATTATGTATTCTAATGAATTATTTTATTGTATATGGCCATTATAGAAAAAATAATTACATGCTTCCTTAAATGAAACATATACCTCATTAGAGAGTCTGTATGTGGGACTTCAAGTAAAGACTCCATGTAACAACACCTGAAAATTAATAGCTTCAGCATTCCACATGCAACTGTTCTGGGAAGCAAACAGATCACAACCATATACAACAAAGATATAAAGTTGAGCCATCTACCATAACACAGTTCCTATTTATTTATATGAGCTGTATACAGGACCAAAAGATGACTAGTAAAGTCTGATCAGATAACTTGCAGTAACTACCTACTGGTAATACATGCCTCCCTGTAAATGGAAAAAAAAAACTAAGACAGATACCTCCACATTGCTGGCCGATCTCTTGATATGATAAGTACCCGCGATCCCATATAATCAAATGTAGGGCAGTACATGTCTGCTGGCCCAATTTTTTCACTCACCTCTGCTATATTCCCATCACCAACACCACAATATTGCATCCCATCATCCTTGTATGCGTCGAATGTGAACAACCCAAGTCCACATATGCCCATGACTACATTTTTGTTCCCCCACACTTGGGTTATGGATTGATAGTGGGAGTGCACATTGGAATCAGGCAGCATGTATGTGCTGATGAGCCTTCCTTTTCGGACTGAGAAATGCTGCACACGTGAGACTGGGCGGTCCTTTAAGGATGATTTGGTGTCAGTAGTGCCGAGAAAAACAGAATCTCCACGAGAGAAAATGGACTGGCCGGTGGAACCATGTTTGGTGAACTTTAGGCCGACTCCAGATGGCTCACGGAAGTCCAGAACATTAATGGTTTCCTGTGTACAGAACACGCCATCGTTCCCTTCTGCTTCAGCTGAACTTGCCCTGCGTTTCAAACACAGTTCTCATTAACCTCTAGAAAATAAACTCACTGAAGTTTGCATATTCTTATAACAATATAAGAGATTTTAAGCACTGTCGGCATGACTTGAAGTCTTGAATGTATTATTTGCATGGTTCAAATGGCACAAATAATCAAATGGTACCAGCTTTGGTGTTTGAAACATCACAACTCATGGTTGAAGTGGCATGAGCTTTACTGACAGGTAGTAATCAAGCTGATTAAGATATTTTGCTCATATTTTGTTCAAATTGCATGGAGTTACAGAATTATTTATGATCCAATAGTGACTTGTCAACCAACCATGTGACTTTGGAACATTTCAATATCATACAGAAGTTAAATGCAAGGTATAAGTTAGCATATCATGAGATTTTGTTGGATGACTCTGATAAAGCATCTCTAATATAAGCCAATTCGAGAAACATAGAGACAGGTTGTAAGTTCATAAAATGAGTGATAAAGCAGATTTTAATTGTATATACCTGTGTTCCCATGGTACTTCATCAAAAGATTTGTATGAGGTCTATCTGGCCCATATATTTATCATCAGAGGCCTATTTAAACTGCTTTGCAATAAGTTTTACTGCAGACCTATTGATTTATTCAATTGTCCACTGTTAAGAAGTGATTTTTCTATAGTGTTACACTTGCAAACTTGTCTTGCAAAATGCTTGTAGAATACCAAATAAACATTTTGAAAAGTATAACATTTATGGGGATACATTTGTGATTGAAAGAACAAGGCCTCACAGCAAGTAAGACATTGTGATAAATACTCAAAGTAAACTTACATCAAACACTGCATATTAAATTTTGTGTTATAAACATAAAACTGACACAGGCTCAAAATAAGTTGCCTGTTGCATTTATCCAATTTAAAGTTTGTTTTATTTGGTCATTTTACAGTCCTTCCAGAAGACTTCAATTTCTCTGGGAAAAAAAAACTCCTATTTGTTTTCTAGGAGTCTAATAATTGAGCAACTCAGCCGTATATGTCTTAAGATAGATATTAAAGAGAGGAAGAAAGAAAAAGTAAAAAGTTGAGTTTATCTAATTTTATATTCTGTTTTCCTTCAAATACTCTTTTCTATGCTAAAGACTTGCTTGATCATTGTGGTACAAAAAATTGCATTAACAGGCCAATTAATTTTTGAGAAAAAAGGACAGGCAAAAAGAATCATGGAGAAGAAGAGGGAGAAAACAGAAAAGTAACATATAGCCAAATAAAGGACACAAACAAATATGCAACTACAGAATGAAATATTGACAAGGACATGTACAAGAGTTTGGTAAAGGCTTATACATATTACTCTGTTGTACTATTTTTAATATCAGCATTATTGCCTGAACTGTAGTGGATACGTTTTTATCAGCATCTACTTTACTGCTCAAAGTTGTGTAGCAGTCCCACATACAAAAACAACTTTTTTTCATGACATCATAATATGCAAATAGTATAAGCATTTCAAGGAAATATTTTCACTGATTAAAAAGATAATGTATATCTATGCTTGCTTAAAGATATGATCAAATAGCGTACCAGCACAACAAAGATATATAAAAAGATATGAACTACATACAAATAAGTCCATGTCACTCTGTAGCAAGTCTGATCGACTACATATAAGCAACAAAAGATAGATGTAGAAAAAAAAAAAGAGATGGGAATGTCAACCAGTCTATTCAAAAACAGCATAAGAACTTGTAGCCTGTCCACGAATAAACTAAATGTTGATGCAGGAAGAATGAAGCTATCTTCAAAATTTAGTGGAAAAAAAAAGAGCAAACATAGCACAACAAAAGGAGCATCATGAAGAGTTTTACCTCTGGCGAACACCTCCACCTAATTCAGCATCAGTGTTATTAATGTGAAGTGCTAAGACCTTTCTGCCAAAGTTAGCAATGGAGACCAGAGGCTGAGGAACAAGTGAATTAACATCCCAGACACTGATTGCTTCTGTTTCAGCCACAACCAACTTAGCTTTATTTCTCCAGTGCAATGGGCTTGAGTATTCCATTGTCATCACTGGCCTTTGGACTTCCCATCTCATGACCAGATCTCCATCACGTATGTCATAAGCAGTAACAGACTTCTCTCGGCATGCAGTTGAAACAATTAAAGGACCACAAGGTTTATACCACCACTGTCGATTTTCTGGAGCTGAAATAGTAGACCGAGCATGCCTACCATAAAAACTTGTGTTGGACAAGGGAGCAAACACTTGTCTTGAAGATGGTGGAGGTTTGGTTCCATTCTCAATCCGAGATACACAAACATCTTTCGTGTAAAAATCCCATGTGCAGAAACCTGACTCTAAGTATTCCCAGCTGATGCTGCCACAACATATTTTCCAGAGCAACCATCTGATCCAGCAGCACGGATTAACCAGCAATCTCCCCATATGTTCGATATTCCAACGGGTGGCATGTATTCAGCCTTTTTCTGAATGGCACAGCAAAATCATCATTAGGATTCATGTATGCACTACATATACTTCCCAGATGTGTTAAAAAATATGAAAAGATGTGCAGGATAAGAATCAGAAAATGTGAACAAGAATGAAATGATGTAATCAGCAAGGATAATACCCATATTTCAAACCATTCTCTACAATGGTCTACATTTCATAGCCCATATCCATATTCAAATTTCAGAGCTACTAAAGAATTTTTATCCAATTTAGACAACTGACATTTGATGTTCAACAACAGTAAATTTGCTTTTAAGAATGCATGTTCCATTCAAGAAACATATGTTTGCTGTATAAGAGACATTATTGGATCAAGCAGTGCATGAACCCTCCTAGTCTAGCACAAATTAAATGATGTGGAATTTAGCAACGAACAAAAAGTGCATATTAAAAATGTAGGTCAAAGTAATAAATATGTTTTTAGGGATTAAGAAAACTTATCGAAGCCCAAGAAAGCAAAACATATCAAAGCAGGAAAGATAATGTTAGTATGTTTACCTCCATATTCACGATATCATAATATGTGCATGAACCATCATTATGAGCCAAAAGAACTGCTTCACCTTCAGAGGCAAACCACCCCGCCGTTGAAGTTTTGCACCCTATATCACATAATGGATCCATCAACGAATCTTCAGATTCTTCATGGAGTACTGTCATTGGCTTATTTTCCTGGTCATCAAAATCTTCAAGCTTCTCATCAGATCTCAATTCTGCATAATTTTCAACATTTTCATTCACCGATTTCATTGAAACACATTGGGATGAAACATTAGAACTGCTTCCCGGCTGTGTGTAATTGATTCCAGAGAAATCTAACTGATCATGCCTATCAATTTTGTTGGTTTTACAGGATTCTGAATTTAAAGAAGCCAAGAATTCTAGCGCGATTGGATTTTCCTCAATGGGGCTTAGTGATCCAGCTTCCATCTCAGAATGTTGATCTGATGTTAACTTGCCCATATCACAGCTGTGATCATCCCCTCCTAATGCAGTTGAAGAACTCCGATTTCTAAGCAACCTGTGATGAGGAAACAACCTCGCTTCCAATTCTTCATGATTTTGATTTTTCATCATAGTTTTCAAACTGCCCACTTGTCCGGCTCGAGTCCCAACCACATCCTTCACCTGAAAATCATCATTTTTAACCTCCTGAGATAAACCCGTCTCAAATGGAGTTTTATCTACCACGTGATCAATAGCTTTCTCAATGCCTGATATCTTGCTCTGAATGTCTAAAAGAATCTTCTTTGATACATCCGAGTTGTTTAAATCCAACATATCCTTCGTCGCCTTGATATCAGAAGCAATCCTCTGAACCTTCCCTTCCAAAAGGGCAAGTTTTTCACGAAGCCTACTCGGATATCTATTACCAACCTGCACATCCTTTTTCTCTTCTTTGTTCAACTCATCTTCATTTGACTTCTCATAAACACAAAAACCATTAGGTGCTTCCCCACCAGAACCTTTTGACGTATTGGGGACTGAACAATCTGTGATGACTGAACCCTTACACGAATCAACACCATTCAAAACTTTCTCATCGGCAGCTTTTGGATTCGAAGTTATAAAGGACTTACTTTTGGGAAGCTCTGCAGACCCCGCAGACCTAGTAAGTTTCTCCACTGGTTTTCTAGAATTCACATACAAAACCGCATCTTTTCGAGCACTCTTTGAACCAATCACACCATTTGACTCATTCTCGACCATTTGTTTCAGCAAAGATCTCTCCTTTAAGTCATCCACAGCTCGAGATCCATTCACAGGTTTCTCATTCGGCTGCGAAAGCCTCGTCTTTTGTTGACACCTCTCCAGGACCCGTAACCCATTCACAGGCTTCGACTCCAACCCACTAGAAGCCCGAGAAAGACGGAGTCCGGAGAGGATCTGTGCGATGTCCGAGACAGGCGGTTGGGAATCGGAGGAGGAGGCGGGCTTACCTCGGAGAGGCATCGAAGAGGTCGACCATCGGACGGCTCCATCTCCAGCGGCGGCGGCGAGGGATTTGTCGACGCGGGGGATCGGCTGGACGGAGAACCTCGGACGCGACGAGGAGGACGGGAATCTCGAGGAGGAGAGGGTCTTTGGATTCTCCTTCCCTAATGGAGTCCTCTTCGCCGGGGCTCCCTCGCCGGAGCCGCCGCCTTTGTCCTTTGGGGTCCGCTGGGGTTGGTGAAGCTTCGGTGCCATGACTTTCCCTCCGGCGCCGCCCCGGTCTTTGATCCGGCGAGATGTGGTGGAAGATGACATTGTCTAGGGTTACGGTTTTGGTTTGCTGGGGAAACCTTTTTTTTTAAATGGCGAGATTTCATTTCATGCGAAGTGTTTTGAAATTTTTGAAATGTGTGGCGGGAAAATATTGGGATTTGAATTTCAAATGAATTTTTTTCGGATCTGGTTCGGTGTTGCGGGTTTGTGCGTTCACGGGAGAATGATTTGTCTACGTGGCGTTCGATGAAGGAAGGGTAAGTTATCCTAAACGGTTCATTATACCATTCGTCACCTGTCAAACATGTGTTTTTTTTTAACAAATGTAATAATGATTTTTTATTATTAATTAGTCATAAATAAGTTATAAATAAAAAATAAATAAGATGAGGATTATAATATTATAATGTATAAAAAATGAATAAGATAAATTGATATATGAGATCATTTGATTTATAAGAGATATAAATTTTTATGTACATCTCACATAAATGGAATTAAAAACATAGAATAATAAATTTTTATGAAACCTGAATAATAACATCAATTTATTCACACATAGGCTGATGATACTCACGCATTTCTTATAAACAAACATATTTTTTAAAACTCAAATATAAGTTGGACAACCATAAATTATGTCAATTCAAATATGTCATATTCTCATGTAAAATCTAAAAAAATTGCTATGCCTCACCTCACTCATATGTCCAAGCTCAATCGCAATGCAAAATAGAAATATAATTTATCATTTTAATAAAATGCAAAAATAGAAAACTTTTAAAATATGTATATAAGCTAAGATATAATAAAACATAAATAGATATTTGTCTTGAAAAAGGAAAAAATCATATCCAATACGAAGATCAAACGCAATATCCATCTTCTAATCCTCCCAATTGAAAGAGAAAATATTTTTTTTATAAGAAAACTTGGTGGGATGAAGTGCTATAAACACCGGTCAAACAAATAGTTTTTAACTTTGGAGAAAAATGGGGTATGGTAAAATGAAAGTGATAAAATGGGTTCAGACTGTTCAAACAGCCCGAAGTTGATCGAATGACGAGTGTTAAATGGCCTCTTTCATGGGTTCAGACTGTTCAAACAGCCCGAAGTTGATCGAATGACGAGTGTTAAATGGCCTCTTTCACCACCTGTCAATACTAACAGGTGGTGAAAGGGGGTTTTAAAATAATAGCACATTGGTAGTTCGAACAGCTTAAAACCATTCGAACGGTCAATGTGCGGCCACATATACAACATATGCGATCACATGGATGATTTTAACCCCAATCACATGTGTGTGAACATACATGACTTTGAAACAATGGTCTCAACTAATGCACTTCTACCTATCATTATTCCACCAAATCTAACAAACATCAAACATCAACTAAAGAAAAAAATATATGCCCTTACCTGGCTCCACCAGATACTCTAGTCATGTAAGAGTCATTTGTGATCTGCACGAAACAAAGCTGATGAATAAGCTCATCCTTAATTTTAACCCACTTGTCATCTCCTATCCTACAATACTGAATCTTCTTCAGTGATGCCTGCACCACCAACACGACACAATTTGATGAAGTGGGAGGGGACGACATTGCAATCGCATCCCATACGGAGTATATACTGATCTTCTTTTTGAAAGGTGGTAATACAACACTCTCTCCCGAGAAAGGGTTCAAGAGGGACAATTGTCTTTCTCTTAGTGAGCCCAATATTAACCATCCATGACTCGAACCGAGTATGTGGTTGTTGCAAAACTCTCGTCTATCAATTTTATACATCTTGTTCTCCAATGGGTAGTGGATGAGACACGTCTCTGAAGGGATCTTGCGACCGAGGAATAAGAATGGACTATTGAATTTGGTTACGTGGCTCCATTCGTAACAGACTGTACCGAACCTGATGAAATCGGGTAGGCTCAAGTGGTTGGAGATGCAGCCCAAGAGGTCCCTTGGAATCAATGTCCAATCAACTTTGTTGCTGTTTTTCTTGTTTTTGCATGTGGTTCTTGATTTTATTGGCTTTCCTGAGACAAGATTAAAGTGCAACTATTTGCATTAAAATTATATGTGAAAGAAGAAGAGAAACTGACAATAAATTCTAATTTGTGAAGCAGTTTTTTTTAAGGAATATTTGGTTAGAGTAAAAATAAGATATAAAATAAATAAGATATAACTTAACTTTGAAAAAAAAAAACACAACAAAAACAAAGCAATACACGTTGATGGTATACTTTTTAAATTTTTTTTTTTTTGGATCAGAAACACCAAAAAATTTCAAGCCCCCTTAAAAAAATGATTTATTTGAAAATCTGTAGAATAGATTTGGGATGATTTAAATAATTAGAAAATCCATTTTTTCTTTTAATTAATAACAAACCAGTCTAATAAGAGAAAGCCCCCTTTTGTTTTTGTTTTTATTTTTTTATAATTTTATCCTTTTGAAATTATAAAAAATATCGAAAGAAACATAAGAAAATCAAAAGCAATCACCTCTTTGAAGTTAGTGGACGGGTTCTTTCTGGAAATTCTTTGATTCACCATTACAACGGATCTAATATGAAAAAGAGATGGAATGAATCTGTATCCTCTCAAAATTTATGACCCACGATTAGATAATTAAAAAAATTTGAGATTGCAAAACTAATTTTAGACGAAAGCTAAGTTTAAAACTAATTTTATAAAAAGTTGCCTCTTCATAGTTTCTGAAAAACTCAAAAGCTACCTAAACCTGTTTCTAAACAGTTCTTTTATCATTTATTTTCAGTTTTGTAAAACATATACGTGTATGACTGTTGGCAAACCAGTGATTCAAAAGAATTCAAGTGTCAGACAAACAAGTGAGTGTTACAGACTTACAGTACACAAGTGACTGTATATTCACATTATCTGTGTGAGCGCATACTTTGTACATGGCCTCTATTTGAAGGGATATGTAAAATTCACATTATTCACATTATACACAAGTCACTAAAATTTTGATAGTCAGATTTGATATAATCTGAATAACAATTCAAAATTAAAACCACTATCACAAGATTATCCGAGTTCGACACAAACCATCTTAACATAACATCTTGTTACATAGGAAAAGCAAAACTGAAAGCCCAGGTCCAAACACCAACAAAAATGGTGATCAGTATCAAAACCTCCTCTTCTTGTTGTTCCTCTGATTTTCTGCCCCATTGAATCCCTTCAAACTGTCAGTAGTGTCTGTAGTGTTTTGCTTCTTCATAC
Organism: Acorus calamus; assembly: GCA_030737845.1. Taxonomy (NCBI): domain Eukaryota; kingdom Viridiplantae; phylum Streptophyta; class Magnoliopsida; order Acorales; family Acoraceae; genus Acorus; species Acorus calamus. The sequence continues at coordinate 32,528,307 of CM060875.1, forward strand.
CTTTCCTCCCTCCAAATCCAAACCTCGAATTCTTAAATTCTCTGCCTTTCTGATTCCCCACCTTCCCCTTCATGCCCCCTCGGCCTCTCGCACCACCAGACCGATCATTAGCTGCCACTCCACGCCTCCCTTTATTCCTCTCGAATCCCTTTCCGTCCTCAAAATTCAGACCCATCTCTTCCTCTCCGCCTTTCGCAAACCCACTCTGCTGCCTCTGCTTTCTCCATTTCTTCACGCTCTCAATGCTCTCCTTCTTGTTCTTCGCCTTCTCTTTAAGCTTCTGTGCCTGAATCTCCCTCGACATCTTCTTGTTATCCCTCGCCTTCCTCCTCTCCTCAGCCTCCTCGATATTCTTCTTCTCGGATAAAAGTCTCCCCTTCACCTTCAACATGTGGGCATCTGTTTTAACCATCTCCGCATAATAGTCGGGTGGCCTGAGGAAGGGGAGGCCCATTGACTGAAGCTTCTCGAAGGCCTCTCTGGTGCCATTCAGTGCCTGATTGTAGAACTCCAGCTCACGTGACAGGTCGTCATTCACGTCGATGCCTGCCTGCTGGCAGACAACGACAGAAAGCTTTTGGATCCAGTCCACATTGTCAGGCCAGCTAATATCCTCGAGTTTCTCAAGAAGGCCTTCACTGTTATAGATTGAGGTCTTTGAAGGCTCAGCCAATCTAACATCCTCAGGTTCTGATTCGGATTCAGGTTCAGATTCCTCCCCAGAGATGATCTCGGCTTCATCATCATCTAATTCTTCGTCATCCATGGGTATCACCTGTGTCGCTTTGAATCCACCCATTGAACACTGACACAATCTGGTAAAGATGCAAATGAAGATATTTTTATAAAATGCTTTTCTTTTGTATTAGTTAAAAAATTTCTTCACACAAAAAAAAACATTGTGATGAAACCTCCATCTAGGAGAGTAGGAGGAGCATAAAACCTCCCTATCCAAAAACAAAGAAGCTGTCCATTATTGTACGAAAATTAACTTTCTGATTTACGAATTAGGGAATCTTTTCAATCTAAATATCTTTCAACTAGACTGCAACCCCCTAACGTCCATTTCCTCTCTAGCAAATCTTAACCAACTTGGCCACACTGCTTCTATCCAACAATGGGATCTTTCGGATCCATCTTTCGGATTCCACAGAGACTTTAATTCATCTAATACCTGCCAATTAACTAGCTCACTTTGAATCTTGACTTTACATGTCATATAGAAAGTCATCAATTTTGAATTGGGAGAGATGACTGAGTGGACTGAAGTAGTGGATTGCTAATCATTGTACAAGGTTTGAATCCTTCTCTATTGGCTCTCCCTCATCGCTTTATATATTTGAATTTGACAAAATCAATCCCATGCACATCAGGAGCATTGCATAGGAGAAATAGATTGATTAAAAAAAAACAGTAATAATCAGATCGTGGAGATTTTGATTCTATGTAGGATATAGTATCAGATAAATATGGCCAACAAAAGGTTAACTTTAGAATTATATAAAATGAGTATAGGAATCCAATACAATTCAGGCAAAATTTAAGTTTACTCTCTAGAACTCCCTGAATAAAAACTGATAACAAAAATCAAAGAAACTCATCAGAGTTTGATCTGAAATAAATAAAGAATTCTGACCCAAATAAGTACTACAACAAAGAAACATGTGTGACCAAATGCGGGCGAACATTTTGATAAATCTAACCCAACCAACACAATAACCATCAACCAATAAATGCCTGCCCATCACAACCCTACATTCCATATCAATAGCACCTCTCAAATATGATACCAATCCTCACGTGTGGCAATCTACTCCCAACAAAATTTTCAAGAAACAAAGCCCAGAAACACAAAATTAGGGGTCTTTCAGGATCCCCAAAACCCTAATTTTCTGCTCTAATTTGGGATCCTGAAATATAGTATAAAACGGATCTACCCATATGGTGTTGGTCCTTTAGAAATCCCAAAATAACACTAATTTTCAAAACAAAAATGCAATCTTTACATAAAAAAAAACTAGAACATCAAGTGCACTGAAAACAAATTCTAAAAGAGAGACAGATTTGTCACTGTTAATCTGTGAGTGGGTGCGGAGCAGGATTAAAAAGGATCCAACCAACGGATTTTCGATTGATCTTTGACGATTTTCAGATCGACCGATGTGGGGGTTGGTCATTTGGGAATTCAACAAACGGAGAGAAAGCGAGAGAGGGAGAGAGAGAGAGAGAGAACGAACAAAAGATGGGAAATTTTTTGCCCAAAATGGATCGGATGATCGAAACCCTACCTGTAAAACAAGTCCCGCTGTTGATGGAGTTCCACGAGAGAAGAAAAAATCAGGGTTTTGGCCGACCGGGTGAATGAGCGAGCGTTTTATAGCAAGGGTTTAATGGGAGGCATGTGATTTGCAGGTGAGGACACTTCGGAACATCAGAGCCGTCCAAACAGTTATCTCGTGATTGGACAATATCTCAACCGTCCATTAATTTCATTATTTTTGTGTGAGAAAAAAAAAATAGGGGTAAAGACATTTATATCCAAATACGAGTAATCTCATATAAGTCTTCTGAAAGTTGTAACAGATATGAGTTCTTAAAAACTTATAAAAACTTAATTATCATCATCCGATTAAATTTTTATTTAAATTTGACAGAATATTTTTATCATTATGCAACTGTGTAAATATTATAGTCTTAATAAACATCATAAAAATAAATTAGTCCATACAAAGATCAAATTATCTTTGTAAGATTTTTTATGTTTCTTTATTTTCATTGATGTATTGTTTGAAAACGGTTAAAAATTTAAAAATAATTTAATTATTTTATGATTATAAGTTAAAGTTAAGTAAAATAGACTGAGTTAGAATTAATTTTTATTTAAATTAAAGATATATATAAGTTTTCATGAGTTTTTAAGGCATGTGTCTCAATTTTAATAAAGATTATATGAATTATCATGAAGAACTTAGAATGTATTTAACCGAAAAAAAAAACCTTAAAGAACGTTTGAAGAATATGTTCGGATAAAAACACAGAAAAAAAAAATCAAAACATATTCGGATCATATTCACGTCAAAAAAAAAATCATCATGCTTCTGCATCGTATTCACACAATCATCCATGTCTATCAAATCCAACCAAAAAAAAAAGCTTTAATAATCCATCAAACAAAAAAATATAATAAGAATTGAAGATCATCATCTCAATCAAGTTAAGTAAATCAATCTATCATTTAATCCATAGCTCACCTTGCAAAAAAGAGGATGGCTTGATAGTGGGCAGAGGAGCTGTAGAGAGAGTCGGCGAGCGTGTCCGAGAAGAAGAGTGTCGGCAAGCGTGTGTTGCCGGCCGCAGTCCGCAGAGAAGAAGAGAAAAGAAGAGGTTTTTTTTTGTGGGTATAAGAGACGGCGAGATATGGTTTCCTCACGTAATCTGTGTGTAATGTGTTGCCCTAAAATCTGGACCTTAGATTTGTCATCCAAGGGCTGAAATTGAATCATGATATATATATTAATAAATAACCCATAATGTGTTGTCCTAGAATTTTGAACCTTAGATTTTTCATGGGACTGAAATTTGATCATGATATATATACAGATATCTTTTGGATATGAATATTTTTCATTATATTTCCTGCATTTTTTTTATACGGATTTGGATCAGATACGGATATTTCCGGTTTATGCATAATTCTATGAAATTTGTAAATTGAGGTTTACATACATCCCATTTGGTCTTTAGTTCTGGAACACCTGCCAGTAGACCCACCACAAATTTCCAGGTGAACTGCATGTCATTGTACATGTATGTGTTCTTCTCCATAGTTTACATGACCACAAAAACAAAGAAAACAAAATAAGATGTAATTCACATTCCTTGACTGAGACTTTGGGGTATAATATATATAAATCTTGATTTCACACAGCGCCTGCAATAAACACCTTTGGAATGAGTTGCATGTTTGTTTAACATGGAAATTTACATACACACTCATTTCTTTATGGAGAAGGCACAAACCTTCTTCTTGAAACATTGCAAGCTCTTTTTGGTTAATAGTGATTACTATATCTCAACATCTATAGTTACGGATGTTTGAGTTTGAGGTCAGTGGTTGACAAGGGAGTTTGAAATCGAGAAATCATGGGGTTCGACTCCCAGCATTTACCTACCAAAAAAAAAAAAAAATTGTCAGTTGACTTAAACTTATGGTATAGAAAAGCTTAAGGATCGGTGGCAGATTGCGAGAAACTAACCTTTGCGACACGAGCTGTATTACTGACCAGGATTGTTGATTAGCAGCAATCCCTGAATTCAGTTGATCTGGAACTCCATTTTTTCTTTTGCGGGGGGCGGGGAGGGGAATTGATCCAGCTGCCAGCACATCCCTCAACGGCAACATGTTTGAATCACATGCTCATAGGTGATGAGATCCTCTGGATGCCTTCCCATTTTTGTTTCTAATGCCACCCCTCTGAAACTACAAACATCACATTTTTGTTGCTCATTGAGTTTGCAAGCTCTGCAATAAATAAATAAATAACTCATGTTTTTGTTCAAAATAGAAAAAAAGCAAGCTGCAACAGAGGAAATATGTAGAACATGTTAGACATCACAGAATGATGTAATGCAAGGAAGGACCTCTTAATATGAGTTCGGAGGATTTATACTGGTGTATGTATAGTATACTCACCATCAGATATAATAAAAAAGGCTATGTATACTCCAAATACTAAATATTCTATATAAAAGTAGATGTCAAATTGACATCTCCCTTGCCTTGCATATGTATGAAACATATTATAATCTAATACGCATAAACATAAACATTGAAGAAGCTAGTTACAAACACACAGGCATTCCATAGAAAGCTATCTATAAACAAAATAGTATGGGCGATGTAAATAAATTATTTTGCCCTGATAAGAATGTCATCCAAATTTAGAATCCTACAAAACATTGTTGTAATAGTTTGGTGGATGATCTATGGAAGACAGTCACGAAGTAGGTAAAATAAAGGCTCAAACACATCTTTGATAAGATCCATTCTATTAGCCATATCAAATAACACTGCTTCTTCGTCATTACTTAGAATACCCACTAAACATCATTTATCCATGTACTCATATAAGAAAAAAATGTATCATGAACTGGAACATAAAGCAAAGAATTTTATGATATTCCTATAACTAAAGCTTCGGTCTCACCCCTGAAACATGTGTCATCATCTATTTTGTTAACTTCCACTAGGACAAATTTATTTATGGCGACCACTTGACCAATGAGAAAGCTTCCTGTCTGTTATATAGACACTCCCATAGCCTCCATCGCCTATGTAGTATTTTTGCCAAACTCATCTGTAGCGCTAATGATGTCCTCACAAACAATCCTCCAATCAAAATCCCATATAGCAAAAAATCTGCACTCTTTTTGGTAGGAGCCTCTAAGACGCTTTACCTGTCTATTATAGGTAGCTAAATAAGTCTAACAAGCACTAATAAAAGTGGCATACCCATGACAGGAACAAGAACAAATGATTCTATTGGAGCTACAAGAAAAGCTCTGTTATTGAGTAGAGGAGCCTCTAACACATCGTAGAAGTTGACTGATGTTAGATTGAGCAGATTTAGGAATGAAGATGGTATTGAAGCTGAAATTTGATTGTAAGAGAGGGTCAACATTTTCACTGAAACAAATTCATTGAGTTTTGGTGATGTCTCCAACAAATGAGTTATGGCTGAGATCCAGTAAAACCTGCTAGTTGTGGGAGTTGCATGTAGTCTCCCTATAACTTTCTTATAGGCCTTCATCAATAGACTTTCTTGTTTACTGGTACTGGAACCACACTTGGTGGCTTCTCAAAGACACTGGGATGCAATATTGTGTACATAGTTATGTAACAACAAAAATGAAGAAAACAAAGAAAAAAAATTCATGATATATCCCTTAAATGAGACTTGTGATATGATATAATTCTTGATGTTCCTTTCTGTGTTCATCCTGAAAAGTCTATTGATTTACTCTGTATAACTACTAAACTGCATCAAATGATATTTGGAATGAATTTCATGATATTCAACATAAAAATTCACATACCTAAAACAAGTTTCGTTTCTGAAAATAGTCAAAACACACCAAAATTGGGTAAGCCCTCTTTGAGATATGCAAATGAGCCTCTGATGAGCTCATCTTCAGACACCAGCATTGATTATATCTCAAGATCCATTAATTCAGTGAACTTTAGGTCATCAAAATGATTGAGAACTTGTGGAAACTTGCAAGATATCAACTTCTGCGATACATGCTGCATTGTAGGCCGGGATTGCGGATTAGCACTCAAGCATGCTAATGCCACAATAACCACTAAAGTCACTTCATCGGAGACATCATTTGATGGAAGGGGGAGACGTTGATCTAGCACATCCCTCAACAGCAATGCATTCTGATCACCTGATAAAGAGGCGATAAGTTCTCCGGGATGCCTTCCCATTATTATTTCCAGGGCCACCACTCCAAAACTATAGACATCACATTTTTCTGTCACCCTCACTGTGTAAGCAAGCTCTGCAAAAAAAAGGAAAGCTGATCATGCATCTGATTAAACTAAGATAAAAATTGTTACGATAGAGGACATATGTAGAATACCTTAGACATTGCAGATTGATATAATCATATAAGATTTCTTAGAATTTGTTCAGATGAGTAATAAATTTTGTTACAATAGAGGACATGCATTAATGCTCCATGCATATGATTTCTTTGAAGGGTATTTTTGAATCATATTGTTTCCAATAACTTACTGATAACTTCATTATACCACTTTTATTCACAGAACTGACATATAGCATGCTCACATATGTAAAAACATATTATTTTCTCGTAATCATAAATTTAAACATTACAAAAGCTCTAGAGATTATGATTCAACCATGGAAGAAAACTAGCTATAAACCCAAATTTAAAATGTTTCATGATGAACTATGAGTAAACAATCTAGGAATCATAATGAGTGTAATGCAACCATACTAACCTGGGGACAGATAATAATCTCATAATCATAAGTGAGCATAACATGGAAGAAAAAACTACCTACAAATCCAAACTTCAATGTTTCATGATGAACTATGAGTAAAATGTACTGGAATCGTAATGCATATAAAAATCACAATGCAACCAAATTAACCTGGGGCCAGATAACCATATGTTCCTGCAACTGTTGTCCAAGTTGATGAGTCAGGCTTTAGAAATCTAGCAGTTCCAAAGTCTGATACACAGGCCTTGTAATGGGAATCCAACAAGATATTGTTGCTCTTGATATCTCGGTGTATAATCAGAGGAACACAATCATGGTGCAAATAAGATAAAGCCTGAGAAACATCTTTGACAATATTCACTCTCTTAACCCAGTCGAATTCCACAGCTTCTTCCTCGTTGCTTAAAACATTAGCCAAGCATCCTCTATCCATATATTCATACACCAGAAACATGCATTGTGTGTTGGAACAGAAACCAAACAGCCTCACGATGTTCCTATGACGAATTTTAGTTAAAGCTTGTATTTCACTTCTAAAAGATATCTCATCATCTATTCCACTATCTTTCAGTGGAACAAATTTCTTTATAGCTACTACTTGACCTGCTGGAAGGTTTGCCTTGTACACACTCCCATATCCTCCCTTACCAATGCAGTACTTTTCGTCAAATTCCTCAGTAGCTTTGATGATGTCCTCATAAACAACCCTCCCATCAAAATCCCATATGGCGAATATGTCTGTAGTCCTTTCAATAGGAACCTCTACAATACTTTTCTTTTGACTGCGCATAACTAAAACAAGTCCAACAAGCACCAATGAAAGAAGTAGAAAAACCACGATAGGAACAAGAACATAAAGCAAAACCCTGTGATTTCCTCTTCCATTTTGTTTTTTTGTTGAAGACGAATTGCAAAGAAGCAACCCTTGCACTTCTCCACACAAACCTGCATTATTGATGAATGACTTTGCTGGAGCTTCGCGAAAGGCTTTGTTATTGGGAAGAGGACCTTCTAACTCATTGTACGAGAAGTCAATTGATGTTAAACCAATCATATCTTGAAATGAAGGAGGTATCGAACCTGAAAGTTGATTGTGGGAGAGGTTCAATGTTTCCAATGACACCAAGTTACCGAGTTGTGGTGGTATCACTCCAACAAGTGAATTGTGACTCAGATCAAGTAACATCTGCAAGCTGGTCAAGCTACCAACCTGATGAGGTATGCTCCCATTTAGATTATTTCCTCTCAAACTCAATGAGATCATCTGAGAACAGCTGCCTATCTCTTCCGGTATGGGTCCACTCAGATAATTCATGGAAAGATCAAGGGACTGTAGGTTGCTCAGTTTTCCAATCTCGGGTGGTATCCTCCCTGAAAGTTTGTTATCACCCAAACTTAGATTGTAAAGCGAACCCACTCTACTCAACTGCACCAGAACCTCTCCCGTAAGATAATTGGAAGAAAGATCAAGCACCCTCAGATTGGTTAGTTTCCCAAATTCACTTGGTATCCCTCCAGTGATGTTATTCCGAGAGATCTTCAACAAAGTCAGATTAGAGCATTCTCCCCAGGCGGGCGAAAGCTCTCCATACAATCGGTTGTCACTCAAATCCATGTACTCAAGATACGAATAAACACCAATGCTATCAGTGATGTTCCCAACAAGTCGATTCCTTTCAAGACGAACCCTCACCAAGCCAGTGCAATTTCTAAAGCTCTTCGGTAAGGAACCCGAGATGCTATTATCGAATGCTGCGAAATGCTGAAGCGCCCCACTCCTGCAAATCTCCGGTGGGATATCACCAGTTATACGATTGCTCGAAATCTCAAGCTCGGTTAGTTTTGCAAGATTCCCAAGTTCCTTAGGCAAGGAACCCGAAATTTGGTTGTTCATGATAGATAGAATAACTAGTTGGGTGAGATTGCCCAACGTAGAGGGAATTGGACCGGTTAGCCGGTTAAACGACAAACCCAATACAACCAAGTTTGCGAGGGATCCTAATTGGGAAGGGATCGATGTGGAGATCGAATTGTTGGAAGCACTCAGTGTGGACAGGTTGGTCAAGTTAGCTAGAGATGGTGGAATGGGCCCTGTTAGGAGGTTGTAGTCCATTTGAAGTACTTCAAGACTTAAAAGCCCTCCCATTTCTGAGGGGATCGCCCCTGAAAGCGAATTCTGATAAAGATAACAACTTGTGAGTTGGGTCAGGTTGCCGAGCGAGGCCGGGATCGGACCGGATAGGTTGTTCGTGTCGAGGTCGAGCTCGACCAAGTTCTTGAGGTCACCGATTTCAATGGGGATTGGCCCGGAAAGGTCGTTGTCGTCCAAGTACAGGACGGTGAGGCGGGTGAGGTTTCCGATTGTGGGTGGGATGTGATTGGTGAATTGGTTGTTGTAGAGGCCTAATTCGAGGAGGCTCGACATGGCGGCGATGGTGGGGGGGATGGGGCCGTGGAGGGCGTTGAAGCTGAGGTTGAGGTGGGTCAGTGAAGGGAAGGAGTGGAAATCGAAGGCGTGGAGGGTACCTGAAAGGCTCAAGTTGGAGAGGTTGATCTTGGTCACTGTGAATGCTCTGTCTCTGTTGTTACTTGCGCAGGTGATGCCGAACCAGGTGCATGGGTTGGTGTTGGTGGTCCATGAGTGAAGGGAGTGGCTTTGGAGGAGGCTTGACTTCCATTTGAGGAGGGCGAGTGATGGTGTTTGTGTGGTTGATGTTGGGAGAGAGAAGAGGAGGAGGAGGAGGAGGAGGAGGAGGAGGAGGGAGAGAAGGGGGGATGGATCGGCCATGAAAGGTTGCTTTTTTGTTCGGGTGTTCTGTGATTTTTGCATGGTTTGGTTTTGTGGTAGATTTATATGCAATGTTTTAAAAATCAGATTTAAACTGTGAAATTATTATAATATAATAAATAAAAATTTACATAATTTAACATGTTCAATCAACAGCATCTAAAAACACAGTCTGTAATATCGAATGAAGGGATTTGTCGTGATGTAGTTGGGTTTGACTTGTGCATGGCATTGAAAAGAAGGTTGGACGTTACATGATAAATGTATGTGGTGGGTAAGTGAAGATGCGTGTGTTCGTCATCTAATCTTTCCTGCTATTGTTGACTGATGAATGTGTTTTGTTTTTATACGTCACGAGTTGACATTTTTTAGCTGCCTTTTGTCGAAAATTGGTTAGAACTGATGATGTTATATTGGATTATCGCGTCTGTGCAAAATAATTCATGAAATTTTCATGAATTTCAAATGAGAATTATTAGGGTTGCCGCATGTGAATCCATTTTTCTATTACAAAAATACTATGGACCTGAATTCCTTGGTTCTAATTGATTTAATCCATGCACTCTCATCTATTGATTTTCACGAGGGTGTTGTTACACACAGTCTCTGCCCCCTAGTCCCCCGTAGCTCCTTTTGTTCGTTCATGCACTGCTGCTCTGCTGGATAATTTTTGAACGTTGTTAGGTACGGTTTTTTATTTCAGTCTTAATTCGGGTTTTATATATCTCGTTAACATCATACTCACATTATTGAAGAATATGTATCATTATCAACTTTTTACATTTTTTATATAAATGAACCCATATAGTTCACTGAAATATAATTTTATTTTTTCATATAAAAATATATATTTCATTAGCTAGATAATATATATCTTATTTTTTTTAAATTAAAATATGTGGAGACTGAGATTGATATAAAAAAAAACCATTTCGCTAACATCATCCCTGTACTTACTTTAGCATGGGCCCACGAAGTGCTAACTTTTGAAATTCCTCTTTAATTAGCTTACAAGTTACGTTATTCTTTGTATGGTTCATATAAGTTGACCAGTCTGTTTCATACTTGTCCACGTCCATTCGTACTTTGGATCTTGCGGACCAAATCAGATTTATTGATGATGATTTACATCATGGGACTGATTTCATGCTTAAAGCCAGGGAGAAATAATTTGAGAAACAACCCAATCTTTTTTTTTTTTTTTTTTTAATTTAATATGCTGATCCAATATATGCTTCTAATATAACTATATAAGCATTCTACTTCTACACTGAGTCCATATGTTTCTGTGAATTAGCTAGATACAACGTGTCTCACATACACACATATCTATCAATTTGAATTACAATTGAAGATTGCCGACTACATATTTGCCTATATACATATATTTGTATATATAAAGAGATCAAAATATTAGATGTAACTAACCCTTATCTTAAGCTGCCAACACTATCATCATGAGGGATCTACCCCAATCACTGTGAATCACATTGCATGTGTTAAATTAATTTGTTTTTAATTTTATTTGTAATTCATACTTTATCTTAAATCTATCTATCTCTACCTATTATACTTTTGTAACCCCAAAACGTTTTATATTCATTTTCATTTTTATTTTTTATTTTATTGGTGGATTGTTCTTGGATTAACATATCATATTATGGGTTGTAGGGATATGGGGGTGGTTCACTTATTTTATTCTATCTTATTTATTTTATTATTAAAAAGAATTCATTTGGATTAAAGGGTTTGAACATCATATTATTTTATTTTATTTTTTTATTGGTGTGTTTTTTAGAGATTTATTAACATATTATATTATTTTTTTAATTTTATTTTCACGCATATCATGCGCTATCTATTATACTAATAGCAAGTGTTTAAATTTTGTATGTTCTTTGGTGTGAAACATTTTCATTTCCAATTTTATCCTTAGTTATATATGAACTTTTAATTTTATATCAAGGGTAATAATGAAAAAAACACATATTTTTAAAATTTTAAAAGATAACGTGAGATATACATTAAATCTATTTTTTTAATATCTATCTGTTTAATGATATATTGAATGAATGGTGATTGAATAATTGAAATCGACTTATTACCCTCTCTACGGTCAAAACACTGACGAACGTAATATGAAGCTACATCATCATATTTTTTTGTTATTATTTTTATTAAATTTATATTGAGATAATCATGGGATTTAGATGATGATAAATAGCTAATTTCGGATCAAATGGGAGTTTCAATGTTTGATCTCACATTTCATCATCCAATACTCAATTTTAGGAAAAATTCTTTCAAACGAGACATTGATCACTCTAATCGAAGTTATATTTGAAACATTATGAAGTTTTTTTAAAATTTGGGAATAGTTTTATTCTTGGTTTTTTTTATATATACCCCTAAAAATCACATTTTGCATATATTGTTGTTATTTTCAATAATATTAGTCAAGAGGATTTAAATTGTATATGAATGTAATTTTTTTAATTCATTCGAACGATATTGTTGATTTGAAAGTTTCAAATATGATATTTTTACAATATAAGGTTGGTTGAGGGGTATATATGCAAAAACCTTATTTTCAGTTGTCGCATATCTCTTTTATATGTAATTTCATAATAAATTTTACAAACTATTTATTTATTTATTCATTATTAAAATTTTCATTATATCATTTATGTGGTATACTATATCATATGTAAATAAATTAAAAAAATTGAGGGTATTGGATGTGGATAGTTCTTTTAAAATATTTTTTATTATTTACACGCACATCCTGGATGTTGAGATAAGATTGAAATCTACGTGGATAAATAGATAAAATTGAAATCTAGGTGGATAAAAGATTGTAAAAGTCTATATCTAGATAAAGATTATTTAAATGTATGTATTTGTGGGGAGGGGTGGGGATCTATAAATTGGGGGAGGAGGTTTTTTAAAAAGTGTTGGACGAGGGTTTTACATAACAAGACTTTATTTATTTCTACCCCATTGGATACTCAACCCAACCCTAGAAAATATAGAAACCAATTTTTTTAAAGGAGAAACCCACCCCGGCGACGGACGACTTGTCAGACGGCAGAAGGGAAGCCAGAGATCCGGACGCCTCCACCGTCAGAGATGAGTTGCATAACAACTGAACTTGTCTCCATTTCGTGTGGAGCAGTTCATCATGCCAATTAATAGGGTCATCAACCTCTGTAGCCAATAACAAAATAGGTCGTCTTCTCCATCAATCTCCAATTATGTCCTCTCAACAATAGGTGGTGCTCCAAGACGCCGAAACATACAAACATACACTATCTTCCTCTTCCTTGTTATTTGCACTGCCACGCTGTCTAAGCCTCTGTAGCCAATAAAGAAGAATAAGAATTCGGGTCTCGGTGGTTTGAAAGATATATAGAAAATTTTATTTATGGTAAGAATGATATAAAGGAAATCTTGTATTAATTGTGATTGTATTAACTAATTGTTTCCAATATTGTCCTTTTTTTACCATTGATTTTAGTATACGCGTGATAAGAGTTAATAATTATTCTTGATTTCTAAGTTTTCAATTTTGTTTTTACTGACATGGGATCGATGGGGGATCTGTCGCCGCGACAAAGGGGGAGTTGGGGTGGTGGTCGGGTCGGAGTTGTTAAGAATATGAAAGTAGAATTATCAAAATAATAAGAGATTGAGATTTTTTTTTGTTGAAATTGTAGTGAGTTTTTGGATATTATCTATAGTAAAAGAAGTTAAAAAAACTGTATAAACTACCTTTTGTCAGTGAATCTCTGGAATATTGTATGCCAGCTCGAAACAACAAAGCATGAAATCAGGAAGACCTTATTGATTTTCTTCTCCTGAGTTTGGCTAAACCAATCCCTTGCATGTTTTCCTTTTAGATGCATGATGAGGTTTTGAACAATAATTTTAAGCCCCCATTTGAATACAGAATATGACTTATATTTTGGTATTCAGTTATTCCGGCATAAATGGATAAATAAAAATAAAGTGATTTTGTGTTTAGTTGTGTTTTGAATTATTCTTGTTGGAAAACGTAATAATAATTTTTTTATTATTTGGATAAAATATGAATAAAGTTTGGATAAGAATTTATAAAAAGTGAAAAAATAATAATAGTTGATTTGACAGGTGATTTATAAGAGGTTATGACAATTGATTTGACATTCTTTTAGTTGAATAACCTAGAATAACTTTAATTCCAATGGTTGGTTGAAATCTATATATAACTTTATACCAATTTATTCTGACATAGGTTATACCAGGATATTCCGTACATTCAAACAACAAAAACACATATTCTGTTTTGTTCTCACTTATTCCCTGGACTATTCCATATTCAATATTTTTGGAAGGATGTGAATAAGCTTGTATTAAGTAATTAGTATGCAGGACAAGTTAGAGCAGACTGTGTTTCAGTTGATCTAGACTGATTTCTGTAAATTAAATATATATAATTATGTGTTTGGATGTGCATAAATAATGTGATACTCCCTCAACTACTAGTTTAATAAGAGTATCTCCAATGGACATGTTAGTTAACTAAGATGTTAGAGTGCCATGTCAATACTTTATCACTCAACTAGACACTCATTTACTACATCTTTATTTAGTTGGTTGTTGTTACTCCAATAGACAAGCTAAGTAACTAGTCAAAATAATAGTGGGCCCACCTCTCCACCCACTCAAACATTTCCACACACACAAAATAATATTTTTTTGAATATTTTAAATGGTAGGGCCCACATTTGGATGGCTAAAGCATTAGCCAAATTTAACATTTCCCTTAACATATGACAGGTGGGGCCCACATTTAGCATGTCCTTAACACTTCCATTGAAACACCATTTTTACATATTTTTTAAAAATCTGCTACTAACTAATGAGTTAACATGTCCATTGGAGATGCTCTAAATAAGAAGTGGAATTTAAATATAAGAATACTTTGTAATTATAAATTTTATTATCTTTATTGAAAACTGTAAAAAAAAAGGTCGGCAAACAAAAAAATGGACTCATGTGATTGATGAAATGACCAAAAATACCCTTACAAATGACAAAAACTTCCAATTGAAATTTTTTTTATCCAATTGAAATATTTTTATCGTTATCAACTCTCCTTCACACTATGTTATAGAAATTTAGATAAAATATTATCAATAGTGAAAACCTCCTGTCAAAATTTCAATTTTACCCGTGTTGATTTTACACTGTTGGCCTTCTAAAAACATGTCATTTAAATGAAGTTGTATGGGTAAAATAGAAAATCAGAAAAGGGCCGACCATATTGTTTTCTTGACTTGCACACAGTATATAAAAAAGAGTGTTGTATTTTTCAGTTTAAAATACAATTGTATATATCTTGTTAGAAATCCAGTGAAATATATACCTCATTAAACGTTGTATACATCTCATTAAATATTTTCTTACACTTACTAAAAATGAGTTCATTCAATTTAAAATGGATAGATGTACACTTTTTATCAAAACACATTCTTTATTAGATGATGTTTATTATTTTAAAAAAATAAAAACATGTTTGATATGAGTTTTGATTGGTAAAACAGACTGAGTTGAACGTTTTTCATAAAAAATTTAAGGTTCACTCTGTTTTCATCCTAGGTAGGATATGAAAATGTTAGGCCGGTAGGCCTTGGGCTCTTCTGTTGTAGTAACCCTTTATTTGAGTCTATCTAAAAAAAAAAATGTTAGACTCAATAGCATTTACCAACCAAAACTATAAAAAAAAAATTTACATCATTTCATTTTGAGTTGAATGAATCCATTTTTAATAAGTATAAGAAAATATTTAATAAGATATATACATCGTTTAATGACGTATATGTTTATTGGATTTCTAATGAAATATATAAGACTATATTTTAAATTAAAAAAAAAATCAAGTATAACAACACCCAAAAAAAAAAAAAAATCATTTAATGCGGAATAACAAATAATCAATACTAATCGGACGGTTTGTATGTCGTCATCGAAAGGTCCACCGGCGAAGGAATCACGAAACTGATGAGGGTATTTTGGTAATTATAAACGTCCTCCTCAATCCCTTCAAACGCACGCACGTCGTCTGTACACTTCCATGCATCTCAGCCTGCAAAGCATAATATAATTTTTTTTAAAATAATTAAAATAAAATAATCCTCAACATTGATCCAAATCTCTTCATCACTTACAAATGATGCTCTGATTTGATTTTTTTTTCAAATACCCTCTTCAATTCCTTCCGATATCTTCAAAATCCCTAAAAAAAACGCTCAAATTCCACCATCAATCGATCCGTCCCTCAATTTTTCACAATCAACTGTTTTTCGGGCACCCATTTGTCCCAAACCCTCCTTCATCCCTTCAAAATCGAGACTTGGGCGATGTCGATCGACGAAGATGAGGTGTTCGAGCACACGCTGTTGGTCGTCCGGGAGGTCTCCGTGTACAAGATCCCTCCCCGGCCGACGAGCGGGGGTTACAAGTGCGGGGAGTGGCTCCAGTCCGACAGGATCTGGTCGGGGCGGCTCCGGGTGGTCTCGTGCGGGATCCGGTGCGAGATCCGGCTCGAGGACCCCTCGTCAGGGGACCTCTTCGCGGCGTGCTTCGTCTCGCCCGGGCAGCCGCGCAAGGCATCCGTCGAGACCGTCCTAGACTCGTCGAGGTACTTCGTTCTGAGGATCGAGGATGGAAGGGGAAAGCACGCGTTCGTCGGGCTTGGGTTCGCGGAGCGGAATGAGGCGTTTGATTTTAATGTGGCGTTGTCGGATCATGAGAAGCATGTGAAGAGGGAGAATGAGAGGGAGGGCGGTGGAACGGAGGGAGGCGGAGAGGATGATGGGCGTATCGATGTCCATCCGGCGGTGAATCTTCGGCTGAAGGTAAGGATTTTCAGATGCCAAATTTGGTTCATTTTGATTGAATGTGGTTACTGGTAGGGGTGCTACTTTGGTTTGTTAAACTGAATCTGAATCGATCTACACTGATTTTTTTTTTGTTCTAGTTAATAGTTTTTTAGTTGGTTCGAGTATGAGTTGAAAAATTAATAAACCAATTTAATTTGGTTTGGATTTGATTTTACTACAAAAAACAAATCGAATAAATTTAAACTCATGATTATTTGTAGTCAATATTCATTTAAATCACTCCTTTTATATTAAAAATACTACTGTTGTCTATTATATCAGTAATATCCATAAAAAAGAACCCACTAAACTACATCATCAATCACTTTCCGTTCGGTTTGCTTTTGTCCAGGTTAATCAAACAATTGTGGTTCGGTTTATGGTTTTAACAATGCGGTTCTATTTTGGTTCGGTTCGATCTTCGCGTTAGATATGATTATAATTTGGTTCAATTTGGGTTTGCAATAAATCGAGCCAAACCGATCGAATTGCACTCCTAGTTACTGGTATGAATTTGGTGGGTGATGTTATGGGTTTTGCTTTCATGATGCATTTGCTTGAATAAGTCTCTGTAGATGAAAGAACATATGGAATGGATTTGAAGGTTAGCATTATTTAGTTTTAACTAAAGCTACTATGGTTGGAGAAGGTGCCATTGGATGGCAGCTTGTTCATCTTTAATTTAACAAGAAGTTCTTGCCGATGGATGAATGTATCAGAATTTGTAGATGAAAGAACATTTGGAATGATTTAAAGGTTAACATTGATTAATTTTAGCTGAAGCTAATATGGCCAGCAATTGGATGACAAATTATCCATAATTAGTTTCACAAGAAGTCCTTGCAGGTGGAGGAATATATGGACAGATCTAGACGTTGGCATTGTTTAGTTTTAGCTAGAGCTACTGCTTGTGGAAGGAGGCATACTTGAATTGCGACCTGTCTTTTTTTATGGGTCTGATATGGGTCTTTATATCAAATAATGATATTTGTATGAAAGTGTATTTGGTTCGAATTTGATACTCGTGCACTTGTAGTCAATATATTGAATCATTGAATAATTGTGATCATCCTTTTCGTCCCCCTTAATTGTTGGAAATAATTGCCGTCCAGAATAAAATCCATGTTTTCATGTGAATCAGTTTCGGGGTATGAATTGTTATACCTTGGCTTATTTTGTACTTTGGAATTCAAAGTGAAAATATATTGGAAAATTTATACAAAAGATTTTTTTTACTTATTCGAGATTGATCTTATTCATGGCTTTCAAAAAAAAATGCATTTAAGTTGAATGCACTAGCTAGGATTGGGTTATTAGCTGGAATAGATACATGTCAGTTTGACAGAGTATCACCATTGCATTTCCGTATTAGAGTTGGCCTTTTGCATTTTTGCATTGTTTAAACAGATGAAAAACCATTCACAGAATTGATAAATTGCTTTCGGTTGTGATCATATGATTTGCTTATTGGTAGAGTGTGAAACTTCATTTCATATAAAGATATTGAAGGCCACTGCATAAGATACAGATATTGAAAAACTAAATAAAGAACTATTGAATAATCAAAAACATCGATTTCACTTGATAATAGAAGGCAGTCTCTGATATTCCTCTCATTTAAGGCTTTTACTAAATATAGAAACTTTCTTCTCAATACTGTTGGTTGTTATCAGTAGCAATGAAAGCAAAGTGATTTTCTATTGAAAAGATCTCAAAAAATGAAAAGATCGAAGGAAAACATGAAAAATCTTAAGCACTTGCTAACCTTTATTGCATTCTATCTGTACAATTGTTGGATTTTAAATATATAGGACTATTAACCATCTGTATAAAGATTTCATATTCAATTACTCTTTTCTTATAGACCCTGTTGATTTATGAAGATTCTGATTGCAGGAAGGCGAAACCATCCGGATAAATGTGAAAAACAAACTATCCAGTGGAACTGGTATGCTTTCCACTGCTGGATTGTCAGGTTCTAATGCTGGGAAGCTAAAAGTAAGCCTTGCTCCGCCACCTAGTGGAGCTGGTAAATTCAGGTCTCCCCTTCCACCCCCACCCAATGACCCTGTAGCTGCTAGGCTGAATTATGGTCATGGTTCTGGACTCACGGCACCCAAAGAAGCTGCTAGGCCACAAAGAGATCCCTTGTCAGATTTTTCATCAATTGAGGTACTCTTCCTTTCTTTCTCTTTTAATGTTGTTTATCAGACTGTGGATGTATGTTCCAGTAAGCTTATTGTTGAAAGGTTAAATATATCGGTAGTGGAAGGAAAATGATTGCATGTGCTATGTGGTGCCATTAGTTTCATTGTTACTTTTTATGCTTCTTAGGTCCGGAAATTGTTATAGAGCTTCCATTTGTGTGGCTTTAATGGAACAACAAAGAGCTTGACGTGTCCCTTGCACCCCACCCCCCTCTTCTTGTTTATAGCATCTTAAACATTGCAATTGGGAAGCTTAAAAGATTAATGGCTCTTAAATTGCCACATTTTAACTTTTTAACTGATGTACTGCTTCCCATAAGTTTTAATTAGTTTACGTCCAAATTATAGAAATGCAAGTTAATGAGTTAATTCAAATTTCCAGTAATCAGGATGCAATTGGAAGTATATACCGTCCATTTTATCCATGCTTTCATACGAAAAACATGGTATGGTGTCTGGGGATTATTGTTGGATATAAATTTTAGAGGATCTTTAGGCCGTGGTTCATAAAACTTTTAAGATGAAATCTCCTATTCCATGGAAACCACTGTAGATCCTTTCCCCTTCACTACGCGTCGATAACAACTAGCTGTCCATTATTTTCATTTCCATATGGAACTTTGGTTCTTTATCTTTAGACCACAAGTGTAGCAATGGCTATACTATTTCAGAATTGTTGGCAATGCTCATGTGATTTTGTATCATTCCCCGCTTCTACTAAGGCCTACCAAATGGTACATATGCACACGCAAAGATATATGAGCATATTGTTTTAGAGCAGAACACGTGAAATATGATGCAGATAATATTTCCTGAAGACATCATGCTTTAGTATTTTATGCGCCGCATTTAGTACCTAGGTATCACATTCTCTGTTTCCATTCTAATTTGTTCCAATACTCTTGGGATTTGCAGAAAAGCCTTCCTTCGACAACCGGTTCTGCTCCTACAAAGAGCACAGCATCTGGATGGGCAGCATTTTAACTAAGGGAGACCTCTTCAAATTTGAGTGGAATTTTTTTATATATACACTCTTTTTCCTCTTCTGGAGAGGCAACTGGAAAAGTATAAAAGAGAATGTCAGGCCTTGCAAGTTTGAAAGTTACAAAGCTCAAAGGGTTGTGTTGCAAAATAATCTTTGTAGCAGTCTTCTCTGTCACTGTAAAATTTCAAGGTACTGGAAAATGCGAAGATAGTACTGTGTGTTTTTGTTCTCTACCTTTATCCTTATTTCACTTGGCTTGTATTTCGGTTTCAGAGACAAAATACAGTCATAGGTGAATAACTTTCTCATGGTAGTCAAACATCAAATAAAAAACATGCATTGGATGTTTTACCGCACATGTTACTATGGAATATCATAAGGTGGATCTATAATAATCTATTAAAATGTCAAATAAACACTTTAGATGTTCATCATCAGCCCTTCAATTACAATGCTAAAAACTCGTGGAAAAGAAAGGCTACAGTTCACTCACAATATCAAAAACTAAATAAGTACATCAACAATTGCTTTGCAATGCATTATAATGTATAGGCCAAAATAAATTTCACAACTTGAGTGCCTAGGATGTTGAGAGAACACTTCAAACAAGTGAGTGCTCCACAACAGGTACTGCAACGTATTATGCATGGAAAAATCATGTTTTCCTTTCTGTAAAACGAACTGAATATCTTTGTACATCAGCAAAATATATTGTAGCACTTTGGCTACCAAAAAAGAAAAAAAAAATGACAATCTGTACAAGGTATAAGAACAAAATTTCAATTGGCCATTGTTGGATCTGAAATGAATGCTTGGCCAGGCAAAAAATCACTGCGATTTTGACATGCAGTGCTCCAAATCAAAACCAGAATAGGCAAAAAAAAAAGGAGAATCAATCAATGATCTAAAAGAATTTATCATTGACGATACTCTGTTTTCAGAACCCATCTTGACCCAGATGCATCTTTCTCCGATACAGCGATTTCCTTGAGAAGACTCTTAAAAAGATAGCGATCTTCATAACTTATGCTATCCTGGAAATGCTGTCCAATAATCGCTACATGTGCTGTACCACCTCTCTGTTGTAAGAATGTGCACATCTGTCGAATTAAAACCTCTGGCTGAGCCACCTTCGATTTGCTGCTCGATTTAGATGAACCTTGAGACCTCTTATTAGAACTCAGAGTTATGTCCAGTTGATGTTCCATAGCATCTTTAGCTGCCATCTCCTGTGTCCCACGAATTTTAGCAAGTAATTCACCTGAAGATAGAGCCTTGCCCATGGAGGGCCCAGCTGCAATACTAGAAGACCCATCTGGGGCTCTAGCAGAACCAACTAATTGGGTATTCACAGACGAACCGAACTTCTTACGAAGAGATGGGGGCGCACCGGCAGCACCGGATTTCCCGGTCCATGTTGGGACAGAGATGCTGTCATGACTTCTGAGCATCCGCGATTGGCGGAGGGCTTCCGCCGCCCTTCGAGCAACTTGGGAAGCCTGCTCCTCGTACCTTATCTTGATATCATCATTGGCATTCAAAATTGCATCGTGGTTGATGGCACTCTGGACATGAAACAGACAAAAAAACCTGATGAATATTGGAATACTTGGAATGAGAGGATGAACATCCACCAGAAATATGGGAAACTTACAGAGAGACCATGAGCATCAAAGAGATTTTTCAGCAATTGAGTCTCTTCATTGACTGCACTGTCATTTTCATCAGCTTTCTCTTTCCCTCTGCTACTGGACGAAGCATCTTTGAGCCTAGGACACTTGGATTTTTTATCAGGCATGGAGGCCTTGGATGAGGATTCTTGCTTGCCTTGGTTGTTTTCACATATACTGAGATTTACATCTCCAGACAATTGGCTGAATATATTTGATGTTTCAGTTGAACTGTCAAGCGTATCATCTTGCAAAGTGAACAAGTCTCTGAGATCTCTAGCTTTAAAAAACCTTTTCTGCTGAGGGTTCTTCAGTATCTTGTTGGTAAGGAAGTGTTTGTATATCTGCCTATGATACACCTTCTCTTCTATAGTTCCCCGAGTGATCAATCTATAAATCATTACATCCCGTTTCTGACCAATGCGCCAAGCACGCTCTCTTGCCTGCTCGAAACAAGAAAATTTCAGTTTCACCCAAGTTCATTATATTTGATCGCATGCACGCATGCTCGCATGCAGCAGTATCAAACTAAAACTAAATTCGAATTTGACAATACCTGCATATCCGTGGAAGGATTCCAGTCAGGATCATATATGATCACCCTGTTGGCACCAACCAAATTTGTCCCCAAACCGCCTACTTTGGTTGTCAGAATGAACACGAATACATGACTGGAATTATTGAACTCATCTATAAGAGCCATTCGCTGCTTTACGGGGGTAATTCCATCCATTCGCCGGAATGTATAACCACTTGCAATCAGGAAGCTCTCAATGATATCAAGCATCTGTTGGGTCTGTGTGAAAAGGAGAACACGATGACCTTGGTCCTTCCAGGCCTTAAGTACCTGAGCAGCAACCTGCATCTTTCCACTACGCTCTGGATTGCCATAGTCTGGATGAGTAGAAGAATGTTCTCTCTCCAGAAGATCAGGATGATTGCAAACCTTGCGCATCACATCTATTCCATAAAGCGAGTTTCTGCTTCCACCAATAATTTGCTCTACTTCAGAGCTAGCAAGGAATGCTCTATACACGGTTCTCTGTTCCATCGTCAGACTGCAAAATAGAACATGCTCTGTTTTATTTGGGAGGTGGGCATTCACATCGGCTTTCATCCGCCGAAGGAGGTATGGCATGATCAGGTCCCGCAACACTACCGCACACCTGTAAGCTGTCGATACTTGTAATGGAGTGGCATTTGCATAACCCCCAATTGTTATAGGAACACCAAATTCCCTCTCAAACACAGGCAGAACACCCAACTTCCCAGGAAAGACAAAATCAAACAAAGACCAAAGCTCTGAGAGCTTATTCTGGATAGGGGCTCCTGTCATGATTATGCGATGCACTGTCTGTAGTTGTTTGCAAACCAGAGTAACGTCCGCATTTGGATTACGTATACGGTGACCTTCATCCAAGATGGCATATCCCCACTCTGTATCTAGCAATTTTTCACCCAGAATCCGAAGTTGCTCATAGGTTGTGATGAGCAAACCTGATTCCGAACTTAAAACACGATCAATAAGGTCATCCCACCTTTTCTTGGACTTTACAGGCAGCATCCGTTCATCCTCACCATCCAAAGAACCTTCACTCTCATAATCACTTTCTTCAGATTTTGTGTGTTTTTGCCTGTAGGATGGACCATGGGCAGAATCATGGAGAATCTCAACATGAAAGGACGGGTACCATTTGTTTGCCTCCCTTTCCCACTGCCGGAGGAGTGTAACAGGGCAGACAACAATACTAGGTTTATACATTTTACTGAAATGAAGAGCTCCCAGGAATGATACAACTTGAACCGTCTTCCCCAGACCCATTTCATCTCCGATGATCCCCCCTGCTCTCTGACAGTGCAACTCCCATAGCCATTGGACCCCGACTTTCTGATAGTCAAAAAGCTTTTCAAAAATAGTTTCTGGGATTTTCAAACCTCCTTCAAGAACCACAGATGGTACATCTTCTTCTCCAGAGAGCTCAATTTCTTGATTTCCCTCATCATTATCAGATATGGTTGAGTCTTCTGTGAGATCTTCACCTAAAAAGTGAATTGAAATAGGCAAGTTTAAGTAATTTACCACAAACTTGACACTTTATATTGTGTAATACTCAATTTTAATAGAATATAATAAACAGTCACCGTTGTTATCAAGATTTTTTTATGTGCTGATCATCCTGGTCAAGTGAGGTTTAAAATCTACTAGGATTCATTTATAATCAATAAAGAAAAACTTCTACTATAACTATCTTGGTGGCCCAGATTCACAGAAATCATTAGTATAAATTTCTTACTAAAGATATGTGGTCATCACATCTTTCGTAATCTATTTAGACATAAATAATCGTTTCACTTTCAAAAACCAGCAGCAGAGGTGAGTGCTAAATTATGAAACCACAAAAGTGTGAAACATATTTGCATCTTATAAACTAGAATGTACCATCTTCTTTCAGTGGTCTAGTTTCACGTATAGCCTCTCTCCATTTCTTGTCGGGCAGAGGCCTATTTCTTTTCCTTAGCTTTCGAGTTTTCTTATCCTCTTCTTTGTCATCAAGAAGCCGAGAAGTTTTGAGAGGCGTTTTCAACCGCTGGAATGAAAAAGTGGGACCTTCAAGTTTGGGTAAGGCTTTTGCATCAACTAATTTGGTTGTTGGACGGGCTTTTGCAATCTCCGAGATTGATCGAGCAGCTCTGGCGATACTGGCTGAAGAATCATTATGTTCTGTTAAAAATTGCCTATTTGACGGCCCAGGTTGTTGGACACGGCGTTCAAAGCCTTCTAATTTATGAAATGGAGTTAAAATGCCTTTCCGGACCAACTCATCCCTCTCCTAAGATGTATAACAGCAAAAGGTTAGCAAAATATTGCCAAGGAAAGAAACATCACCGCATTTGTATGTCCCATAAATTATGCAATTTTCAAAAAAATAAAATACTTCATAATGGGAAGAACCTTACCGTTTCAACCAACCCTGAGGAAGCTGCATCCAACACTGCATCAAAATCAACATCGTCACTATAAGTAACTGTTTTACGCTTCTTCTTCAAATCCTTTCCTGGATCATGTCCCTCTTTTGACTTGAGTTTCCGCTTTGGATTTTCCCTAACCAAGTTACTAAGAAGTTTATCATGACCGAAAACTTCAAGTGACTTATCCTCGCCAAACTTGGAAAGTTCCTTTCGGAGCTCGACCTTCTTTTTCTTAAGGCTTTTCAAACGATCTGAAGCGAGGGCCTCTCGAAGAGTTAAACCATTGGGGGTGACCTGTATGGGTTCTTCACCATTCTCTACATCTCCCTCTTTCTTATTTATAATGGTGTGTGAACTATCATTATCGTTTTCACTCCTTTTATCCCGTCTGTCTGGCTCAATACTCGCAGCGACAGCATTTATTTCCACATCTAGTGCACGCAACTTGTTATACAGTTTGGCACGGCTAGTGGACGATGTTTCAATGCCTTGTTCTGCATCAAGAACCTGCTCCCCAGAGCTCTCCCCCGGTAAACTTTTTGCCTCAGCATCGTTTTTCGCCTGCTTGCAAACACCAGTACTATCAAATTACCCAGCATGCCAATTACCAAATGCCTTGAAATCATCAAAATGAGTATTTTCACATTGCAAATTTTATGTGTCCAGCAATCCAAACTTGGACTTGATTACTCAAAATTGAATTACCCAAAGAACTTATTATTCATCATCAAGCATTATATACATTATATATAACTGGTGTTACAGACCCACATCAATGTGATTCAGGTGGACATCCAGTCATAAAACATTTCCTCGACAGGATGTGATTAATAGTTTATGGTGTTTATGATTCACTATAAGCATTATCATCTATGTTGACATCCATTGCAAAATCTGGTTTTGACCCAAAAACAAATAGCCAAATAGTGAAACATAAACCAAACTGCCATATTTTCTCTCTAAAATCACATCAGATACAGAGATAAAACA
Source organism: Acorus calamus (assembly GCA_030737845.1). NCBI lineage: Eukaryota > Viridiplantae > Streptophyta > Magnoliopsida > Acorales > Acoraceae > Acorus > Acorus calamus. The sequence continues at coordinate 32,553,873 of CM060875.1, forward strand.
CTTGGACAGAAACAACACCTCAGACAGTATGCTGCGCTCGATATCCTCGGCACTGGCTGCGGTGACGCCCAAACTGCTGAGCAGGAGCCCATCGTCCTCTTCTTCCTCCATCGCCGACAGACGAACAAACATAACGATCTCACGATGCGATGCTCATTGTACCCCCCATTAGACTACACAGACACATAGAGGGACAAAAAGAAGACAAGATTCAACATATAAATCATTCAAAATGATTATCATTTGTGCAAATCATTCATGACCCCTCGAAAATCAAATTAAAAAAAAAGAAGGATTGATTTCTTACAATGATTGAATCCAAAAATTACAACTTGTTTTACTATTATCGATTTCGTGAGATCCCGACAAAACCCTAATTTTGAGAGAGAGAGAGAGAGACGTCGCGTGCTCTCGCGGGTGGCATTTAATCGCAAACGCAATCACCCGCGGTGAGATTAATCCAATTCTCACCTCCCCTCCAGAACGGGTGGACACCGAACGATCGCGTCTTCCGAAAAAGAGTAGGTGAGGCTAGAGACGTGGCACTTTCACTGTGATGCAACGTGGCTGAAAACCATTGGTCCACGTGTCTCAACCCTTCTCGCCGTCCGCGTCAAACTCTCCTTCAAAACCGGTCTCGTCTCCGTTCAGAGAGAGAGAGAGAGAAGGTGAAGAAGCTACGATGGGCAGTGGCAGCGGCGATGGCGGCGGAGGGATCGAAGTGACGGGTCTGAACTTCGCCTACGACGAGCGGCTGCCGTTCTTCGTGAACTTCAATCTCGAGGTCCCGCACGGATCCCGATGCCTCCTCATCGGCGCCAACGGCTCCGGTAAGACGACTCTGCTGAAGATTCTGGCGGGGAAGCACATGGTGGGGGGAAGGGACGTGGTTCGGGTGCTCGGTCGATCGGCTTTTCACGATACGCAATTGGTCTGTGACGGCGATCTCGCTTACCTGGGTGGGTCTTGGAGTAAAACCATCGGTTCCGCGGTGAGGTTTTACTTTAAAAATGTTAGCTTTGCATTGGAGAAGTCAGAATTGATTGGTTGATGATGTTTTTTGTGTTTTCTGCGTTGGTAGGGGGATGTGCCACTTCAGGGTGATTTTTCTGCTGAACACATGATCTTTGGAGGTATAAATGCAGTAACTTTGATGATTGTGGGTTGTTTATGTTATTCACTGGTTATTCTTTCCTCTGCTTGTATGCATTTCAATTGAAAGATCGAGCTTTGATATACTAAGCTTTACTTTTAGCCTTACTTTTAGTTCTAAGGAAGGTATACTCATGGGTGTGTATACCTTCATATAAAGGTACATTCATTATTTATGTTCTTCATATGTTTTTTTAACAAATATAAATGTATATGCCTGGGAGGTTGATACTGGGCTAAAAATTGGGCTAGATGTATCTTTATTCTAATTCAAGATAGGCTGATGTTAGTGGAGTTGGTCATCTTGGTAGTTTGACATGATGATGGATGGTGGTGAAAGGAAAAGAATGAGTTTTGGCTGAGATGCATCATTAATAGATGTTATGCGATATATGCTTAATTGGAGATTATGAATTCTTTGAATTGATTTCATATTGTACGAGTTCTTGAGAGTGCTTACAAGTTAATGTCGTTCACATTGTTGCAGAGGCTTTGCAATTATATCCTTAATGCATTTCTGTCTGCTCTATTTCTTTGAACTGTAGGGTATTGTTCACCTATTTGAAAATTCAATTACAAAATTTCCTCTTGTGGAAGGAGTTTGATCTAATCTTAAATGGGTCCTTCCCAGGTCATGAGCAGGACCTGCTTTCTATGTCTTAGTGTATAGTACATCCATTGATATGGTAGGTTCAAAGATTGTGAATGTTGGGAGAAAATAGTGGCTCTTGGGTTACCCACAAAGAAATATTTAATATACTAGATTTCCACCTTACCCCACTTTAATAGATTGATTCGGTTTGGATTGCAATTTTCTTCTTTAAAGATCTATAAAGTTCCCTTTCAAAGACTTGATTGCATGCCTAAGCCATGTAACCATAAGAAAGATTCTTCATTAGGGAGTCAGATCTCCTGCTGCTCCCATCTGAGTTCATTATAGATAATGAGAATCCTCTTGTCCAGTGGAAATATTGGTAGGATGAGTAAATGGTTAAAGCTGTGTCTACAGGACGAGGGCCAAGCACCCTTAAGGCACAGAGGAGATTTTCTGCCTTATTTCGGCGTCTCATGTTACAATTTAGGTGTATCAATATAATGCTAGGATGCGTAGTGGGAATGAATGCAGACATCATTGCAAGAATGGGGTTGCTAGAGCTGTTGGTGCTAATGGGCAACATTCCCAAGTTGCTTGGATACTTTTCATGGTTTTCCATCCACTCATAAAGGTCAATGTAGTCTTTAGCTTTATTCAAATTTGTACATTTTTGTCTTACTGTATCTTTTCTTTTTCCTTTTGCCTTTTCCCCAGTGGAAGGGATTGATCCTGTCAGGAGAGAGAAATTAATTGATCTGCTTGACATTGATCTGCAATGGCGGATGCACAAAGTTTCTGATGGGCAAAGACGCCGAGTTCAAATCTGTATGGGTCTTCTCCATCCCTTTCAGGTACTTCCATATTGCATATCATAATGGTCATAAGAATCAACAGTGCTTTCAAATGAACTACAATCACTAGTTAAAGCAACTATGCACGCAAATCAGCTTTTGATCATGTTGTGGAATGGTTGGTAAATATGTACTGATTGAAAAATTCAGGTTCTATTGCTTGATGAGGTCACAGTTGACCTCGATGTTGTTGCAAGGATGGATCTTCTTGATTTCTTCAAAGAAGAATGTGAGCAGGTAACAAACAACTTTAAAAATCAAACATGCAGACTCAAACATCTTACATTAATTAATTGCTCACAATGATTGAACTGTTTCACAGAGAGGAGCCACCATTGTTTATGCCACCCATATCTTTGATGGTTTAGAGACCTGGGCCACCCATGTTGCATACATTCAAGATGGTGGTCTGAAAAGGACTGAAAAGCTTTCAGAACTCCCTGAACTGAAAAACTCAGCCAACCTACTCTCAGTTGTGGAATCCTGGCTTCGTGCCGAAACAAAATGCCAGAAGAAGAAACTGATTGACCCTCCTATCGAGATGAAAAAGTCTTCTCCCTTCGATAACTCTCCCTTCAGATCATCCAGACACATGGCGTATTATCGCTGATACAATTTTGATTATCATCAAGTCTTTTATGGTTCACTTCTGAGGCTTTTTCATGCCTGCCAATCAAGCCCTGATAACATTTGTCAGGCTGACTGGCTTGGATGACTTACAACATTTTAGTCCTAAATAAACTGCCACCTCTAGTCATTTTGTTATGGCACCCTTGTCTTATCGTCTGCCGAAATTCAAGGATAGCTACCAGATTGTATAATACCAGATTGTTATGGCACTCTCAGATGTGTAGATTTGGTTTCAATTTACTTTTTATTAAAGGTGCTGTGTAGAGACATGTTTTTATGTCTTGAGTTTGAATTCCCCTTGACATCAGGTTTTGTTGGTGTCTGGGGTTTTCCCAATAATGTTGGGTTCCTAGTTCATAAAAAAAAAATGTTTGTGTGAAATCTTCCTTCGTGACTATTTATACAGAAAAAAATGTATTGACATTTGATTCAAATGTGATTGTTTTGTGATGCTTGAACTACTGGTGTAAGATTGAGTAATATGATGACTTCGGGTTCAAATAATTCAGCAGACTGTTTAGAATGTTATTGCTTTCTGACTGTTTGTTGTAGCATAGGTAGAGCAATTTTGATTTTGAATGGTCTCTTAATTGGAAAATTATCCAATTTGATTAGCAATTCCATACAATCCATTGGCCTAAGAAATACTTGATCACACCCTGGAAAAAGGTTCAACCAACCCAATGTCCAAACTAGTCCCAGTTTCAAACTGAAAATGTTGCACTATTTTTTGAAGGAATCTGTAGACATTTCTATTTCACTAACTAGTAGAAAAAAGACAATGTCTGAAGGGGGGTGAGATGAATAGAGAAAACATAAAAAAAACATACAACATAGACCGAATGATCTGGGTAGACAAGATTTCTACCAAGTCCAATCTCATCTCATCTCCTTACTCGACCATTTGTCACATCTCTTTACTCAACTACTTGCATACCGTTTCCCCCCACCCTCACAACAGAAGCCTAACAGCTCTCCTCATTCCACGATACAGTTTCGTGTCATTTCCCAGAGGTTGTCAAAATAGAAGGTGTAGCCCCTGCTACACCTTCTATTACACACAATTATGTACAAATGTTGCACTGTTACACACAATTTTGTACATAATTCCATGTACAAGGTATATACTTCATCAGATGATGATTTCTTTGTTTTATATGCAAATGATTATATACAATTCATATAAATATATACTTAATATTTATAAGTGTATGTTGAAGTATATATTTTTTTTATATAAAAAAAATCAAAGCATGTAATGATTTAAATAAGAATTGTATATATGATTGTCCTTAAGTGAAATAATATTCATGAATGAAAAGAAGTTTGAATAACCATGAACAGAGTTTACCTTTCTTGATCCGGCATTGTGTATTCAGTTGATCAATTTCATCATATAAAAAAATTTCAAACATTTGATCATTGTATTGATGTTGATAAATTTTCATGATGCAAATGATCACTCACAAAAGTGTAGAAGGATATGAACTCAAGATTTGCGGAGAGTAAATCAATGGCTCCAACCAAAGTACCAACCCTGTATGGGTTACTTTATGAATCTTTAAAAATGATAGATTATTATTCAATGATTTGTGTTAATCTAATCAACCAAATTAAAATTTGTCCACTGAAAGTCCACTTAAAAGATTTCTTCACATCAAAGCTAAGCATCTGATGCATAAACGAAAAAGAATTAAAAGTAGACCAATGTAAAAAATTCTGATTATATAGAAAATCAAAATAGATTTATATGGTTTTCGGAAGATATATTCCTAAGTCCCTCGAATAAGTGTTGATTCACCCAATCTTAAAAATCATTTAAAAATCACCTCCGGGTCATATGCGCTAATGGAGTACAGAAGAAAATATCATTTACAATATATATATATATGATGATTTAATTTGTTGGGTGATTTATAGGTTTGTGTGTATCACTTTTCTTTTTGAATCCGTTTGTAGCACAATTTTTTTTTATTCCAGGCATATTAATATTTCAGGATAAATAACAATAGGGTAATTTTTTGTTTTACCTATTTCTCTAGTGTTGTTGTTGTTATTTTGCCTTCTATTCAATTGGGATCTACAAGACATAAATAGCCCATTCTAGTCCTCTCTAGAGTTATCATCAAATATCCTGAAATATCCAACATAACTATTTGTCTTTTTTTTTCCTTCTTTTTTTTTTGACAAAACGAATAAACTTATATCTATCCACATCCTTATGTATATCTATCCACATCCTTCGAGACCTTATTCTTATTCTATGCCCCAAAAGTGATTGCAGAACCAAATGGCAGCATTTTGGACTACCAAACCATGTTCCACAGTTTTTTTTGTATATTCTCATCCAATATGGTGGCATGGTTGATAATATATACTCTTTTTTCAACTTGCATGCAACAAAAAAAAAAAAAAAAAAAAAAAAAACAGAATCATGTCTCTCAAAGTTTTCTGAAACCTGACCCACATGGTGCCAGATCTCATGACCAGAGGGGATGAAAAGAAAAATCAAAACCAAATCTATTCCTGGTGATTGAGTGTTCAATTCCAGTGGATCAGTCAAATTGAACTAATCCTTTCTTCTTGGTGCGAATATAATTTCTTAAAGTTTTATATGTACTTACTTTTTTAAAGAATCCTGAGTACTCGTAAAATGTTTGTATAAGACATACATTTACTTATATCCAGTGGCAACACAAAGTATATACTCCTCTAAAATAAGAACAAAATAGTAATAACAAATGTTTATATCATCCAGAGAACAAAAATTAATAGGGAAAAGACAGGGGAAAAAAGCCTCTTACCATAATAAAAGTTTTTTTCAATAAAGTAAAAAAAGTATATTAATTATTCAAAATTTTATTTTTCGTGCATGATAGATACAATGGATTTTTATTAATATTTTTGTTTAAAATTATTTAAATCAATGATACAATGCGTATATATGGAATTTTATTTTACATTTGATGAAATTAATTTCAAATATATTTTGAATAGTACCATATTTTTAGGTTCTTAGAATATTTTTAGCATACGAAAATACCCCACATGCTAATTGTTACTTTTTTTATATATAACTTTCGTCTCTTTTTTATTGTTTACTCATTTTAAATTCTAAAAAAAAAACATTTTTATACATTGTTATACACTTGTATATGTTGATCAATAGTGTACATTGTTATCCATTTGTATATATTATTAAGTAAACAATTTTCTAATATGATTGCGAGATGAGGTTTGGGTGGTGAAGGTGAAGGGTGATGGGGAGTGGTGAAGGTTATAAGTGGAGTCTTGATCTAGTCAGAACTGACTTCGGCCAATTTGGTCAGTATCAAACTGCACAGTTTATGAATAGAACCATACAACTTATCAATCGAACTGCAGTTAATTATTAGTACATATTACTTATCTATTAGATCAAGTCAAGCTTTAGTATGGTCAATACTATCAGTTTCCAATATGAGAATAACACATATATTCAATAACTGACTGTGCAGTTCGATTAATAGAATCATAAGTTGTGTATTTTGATTTATGGCTCTGTAATTCAATATTGATTGGACGACTCTAGTAAGTGAAGGGGTGCGTCAGGAAGTGCCGCCACGTGACTTTGACGGGGGACGATGTTTTTTCACGTGGGTTTTGGGGTGGGCTTATTAATTTGAAGGTGGGAATAACCACACCTTTTTTTCTTCTGGTTATCACCACAATCTTCTCATTTACCACCACAATCTCACAAATTCCAATGAATGAGGGAGCACAATGGACATGGGGTCCATGTTATTCCTTACTCCACATCAGTATTCCAACCACCAACAAAGAGCTTCTACAATAAGCACAGCAATGTGAAAATGACTGCCACGTGACGCATTGTTTATTTTTGTTAGTTTTAGTGGTGGTAAGTTATCCCCAAAACAAAATCAACGATAGTTCATTTTTTATATATAAAACTATATTATATATATACATGTTGCCAAGAGAAACTAGCTACTGATGCATAATGTTCACCTGTCATTTATGAATATATATATTTCCTGTTTGTCGATTGCAACTATTTGTTGTAAGAGAAACAAGTGATGAATGAGACATCAAAATCCGCATGTATTGTGTTTATCCATTAATAATCATTTTTCAAAAATAAATAAATAAATATTTCAGTCAAAAAAAAAATCATGGAATATTACATGAGATGTTTAATTTAAAAAATTAGGACCGGCTACTCGGCCACCTAAGGGCCCAAGTGTAGATTTAATTTGAAAAAAAATTTCGAGGATACTATCAAATTTTTTTGGGTTCATATATATGACTCAATCATTACTAGCTACAATAATTTAACATATATAATCAATTCATTCGAATATATACTATCGTTTTTGTGAAAATACTTTATTAGATAAATTAATATATACATAAAAAATCAAAACATACTTGGTTGGTATTGTAAAAATAAATGCAAGAACTATTAAGCGTAACAATTTTTTTTTAATTTTGTTTGGTGTAAATATGTAAGGGGATAAATTTATCTAGAACTCGCTTTCGTTTAAGATTTGTTATGCCAATTACTTATATTCTATCGGTCTATCTTTTTTTTTTATTATTGGTATTTTTTTCTTGATCAACTCTTCCCCCTTATCAGCAGGCGCAAGACTCGAACATAAGTTCCCTTAAGCCATCTCTAGCCTTAATTCAAACTTATACTTAAATTTCATTTAAATTTAAGTAAAAACTTGATTTGATATGATGTGTCTTCAACTATCATTTTATGTTTTACTCAAATCTTTTAAAAAATTCACATTTTCTTTTGGTTATTTCCCATAAACATTTTTAAAATCCTTTTCTCAAAAAATTTTACTGTTCAAATTTTTTTCCCTCCAAGATATATAAAATTTAAAAATTATAATGATTTTTTGAAAAAATAAATAAATAATTATTGGAGTAAAAAAAAAAATTAAAAAAATGAAGATTTAAGAAAGAAAAACCTTTTTTTTGGGGGGGTTGGTTTTAAGAGAGTGAAAATTTTGGGATGGGTTTGAGTAAATGGTTGGAAATGGTTTTGAGTGATTTTTGTTCAAATTTAAATTTAGATAAAAGTTTGGGTATGGGATTGGAGATGCTCTTGCTAAAGAAGGAATACATCTCCTATCCTACCAAGAGAAAATTCAATAAAAAATAAAATAATAATTATTAATCTATTTTTCATTGATTCATGCAATCAGATTTTAATTTTTAATTTGATCACAAACACTTCCAATATTATTATTCTGTAAAAAAAATTTATATAATTTCAACTTTCAAGGTGTAATTTAGAAGAAAAAAATGGAACAATTACAATGGAACGTGATCCCATGCACGATTAAACACGAAGGCTGTAAGTATGGGAGTTCTACAAGTACAAAAAATCATGCATGCATGCATGTTATACACTACTTACTTGAAAAAAATATATATCAAATCAACACTAGTGTCAAATCAATCAAACCGCCCCCACCAAACCTAAAAAAATAAAAAATAATAAGAATAATAATAATCATCACTATCATCGAAATTAATAAAAAACAACACTATCACCAAATTCTTTATTAATTGATATTTATATATACTCCCCATGCATCATGGCAATATGGTTCCCCACTAATGGAACCTTCACTCCACTCATGTGGTCTACGTGGATATCCCCACCTACCCCGATATATATCCTATTATCCAACAGCGATCCGTACAATCTGAACCGTCCATCGCGACGATCACCGTAGTCCATCAAAAGTGGACCCCATTGATTGTACGGATGGGGCTTCACCGGCTCTAACGAACGGCCGAAATGTTTTCAAAGATTTAAATCCGGGGAACAATTCAAATAGCCCACAGTAAATTGCCCACAATTCATATAACTCCCTGATTTTTTCTAAAGCATGTACAACCCTCAAAAAGCATTACATAAATTCAAATAACCCCTTGAAACATCTGTTGACATATGCATATTATTAAAAAAAAAACCTTTTAATGTGCTAAAAATGTGATAAATTCTCTATAAATAGTGATTTTACTCATTTAAATAGATTATAAAACTCTATTCAGATGAGTAAAATCATAATTAGCAAAGATTTTTTTTTCATTTTTATTACATTGTAGGCATGGGCGGTGGCAACGCCATGTGGGACGTGGTGGAGTCAATTGACTTTTTAAAAAAAACATAAACTACCACTATCAGCCTTTTAAACCATGGCAACCTAGCCCACTAGCCTATTTGTAACTTCACCAGCTCATTAATTTATCATGTTCGGTCTATATATTATACTTAAAACCCTTAAATTAATCTTGTTACGGTGTTATCCTAATAAACATTATACATGAACCATCTCTATTTCTCTCTCATCTCCGCAATTCATCGTCGCCTGCCACGATCACGCAGCCCCTCGTTGATTGCCATCTGCCGTGGAGAGTAAACCCCTTTATCACTATAATCATTGTTTCTTGTCACTTTTTTTTTTAATTCATTCAATCGTTTATTTTTAATTAATGTAAATTGTTGTAATATTTTCAAAAATAAAATTTATGTTTTTGATAAATATATGATAAAAGTAAAATTTTAAAAATTTTGTGGAATTTATGTTTTTAAATGTCCCCTATCTATAAAAATTGCTGAAGCCGTGTATGATTTTTTTTAGTATATCGTGTTTTCAATCAATGTTAACCAAAAAAATTATTTCTCATCTGAAAATTTAACTCAGGGCTCATTTGGATTTACATATACAGGTTTATATGGATTTCAGGAAAAAAAACAGGGGGTTATTTGGATTTCGGTTGGTTTACAGGGGGTTATATGTATTGTTCCTTTAAATCTAATCGCCGACAAACCATTTGTGATATGGCCACGTCATCAATGGATCGTCCCCATCACAGCCGCACATCAAGGCTTTAAATGTGTCCGGGTCGTTGAATCATTTATTCTCAGACATTTTTTTTCGTCTCTTTTTTTAAAAAATTATTTTTGTCTCAAGCTGTCCGATCTTAATCGTCCACGTCAACCTTTGTGCGATATCGACCGTCCGATTGGTGGTCCTCGGACAGTTGGGTCCTCTCCCGCGCGGTGGGACCCGCCAATCCCGCGTGAATTTCTCGGGCGATAAAATCTCGAGAGGGGGTGAGATTTGCAATGCCCGCGGGACAACATAAAGAAGTCAACAATCATGCACCCCCAATCGGACGGTGGAGATTAGGTTGCTCCGCGCGGGATAGCGTATGATTTGTCTGTCCTCTCTTCCTTCCTCATCACATCAGAGTAGGTGAACGAGAAGCGGAAATGGCGGTTACCGCTTTAGATCCCTTCCCATCAGAAGTCGCTCAGAGTCCACCGCGGAGCACCACATTCGAGCGGTAACCCTAATCTCCCGCGGAAACCCGGATTTCACGAAAGGCTTTTCAGGTCCTGCGTCGATTTCTGAATTTAGGATTTCTTTCTTTTTCGAAGACGATATCTTTGGCTCGTTAGGGTTTTAGTTGGTCCAAATCGTTGGACCTCTTCTTTGTCTCCTTCCTCCCCCTCTCGTATCAGGGTCACCGCCACTTTTGGGAGGGCATCAACGTTCGGGTTGTGGTGAATTGGGTGGCGCCCGAACGTTGAAGCGCGGATCGATTTGATTGGGGGGGTTCAAGTGGAAATGTGGATCGATGGAATGATGTTTTTGTGGAATTGATGATTTGGGGGAATTGAAGGTTTTTTTTTTGTGCATTGTTGTTGAGAGGGATGGATTCGGCGAGGAGTTGGTTAAGTAAGTTACAACCGAGGGATAAGTTGAGGCCGTCGACGAGGAAGAAGGAGGCGGTCAGTCCGGTGACGGGGAAGGAAGCGTCGAGGCCGCCGATGGGGGAGGAGGCGCCCTCCAATGCCACGAAGCAGAGGGTCGCGGCGGCCAAGCAGTATATAGAGAATCACTACAAGGAGCAGATGAAGAATCTGCAGGAGCGGAAGGAGCGGTATGTTTTTTTTTTATATATTTTGTATAATTATTATTAGTTAGTATTATTTTTCATCTTAATGTATGTGTCTGCCAAAATATAATGTTATTATGCATTACCCACCCTTTATTCTTATGAATTTTGGGTATTCGATTTTATAATTTGAAAATGGAATTTCTGATGTTGCCCGTCTAATGTCAATGGATGCTAAACATTTTCATTGGTTTTGAAATTGGAGTAGTGGATTGAATGAATTGTGTGATCCTAGTCAATGATTATTATAATTGGACATGAGTGTGTGGAGGAATTTGGGTGTTATCTGGTAAGAGGAGGAGGAGGTTGAATGTGCATATAACTACAGCTCGTTAAACGCCATGATAGAGTTTGCAAGACATTTTTAATTAAATAATGCATATGCTTCCATTTCATCAGTCAATCTATGCCCAAAATTACCATTTGGTTTAAATTTGATGCATATTTATTAAAGGTGAATGGAGGATTATAACTTGAGATCTTTTGAAATCTGCAAATATAACAAGGAAGAAAGATTGCAAGTGCATATGACAGTTACATCTGACATGCATATGGTAACTCCTACATTTGAAGTCACAATCTGAGTGTTGGACATTCTGATTACAACTTTGGTTATTGGGCAGGCGCTTTTCTTTGGAGAGAAAGTTGGCTGATGCTGATGTGTCTGAGGAAGAGCAGAACAATCTTCTAAAACATTTGGAGAAGAAGGAAACTGAATACATGCGCCTTCAAAGGCATAAAATGGGCGTTGATGATTTTGAGTTATTGACAATGATAGGAAAAGGTGCTTTTGGAGAGGTATTTTCCATGAATTCACCAATGTTTTATTGCATTTTATTTAAATTCTTCACCCAGATTCTTGGAAATTACTTGGATTACTGGATCTTATTCGGGGCATCTTCTGCCAAGCTTATAGGCAGCCAAAAATTGCATGCTACAGGCACCTCTATACCCTAGAGTATTTTTTTATGCACTTATTTTAACGCTTTTATATTATTTATCACAATATCATGATACACGGTGCTTCCATGTTATTGTATTTAATATACTTGTAGGGTTCTGGGAGTAGAACCAATTGTAGCTCTTTATGAGAGCTTTTCAGATGCAGTTTTTCCCCCCTTGAGTAAATAGATGCAGTCAAATTAATTGCCACTTTTTCATGTCTCAACTCCCAAGTATTTGACGTCCTCCCACTTTTATTATTTCCTTGTCATTCATTTAGGTTTGAATATCAGAGCCTCTGAACCTATTGACATCCACTTTGTAGTAGTCTATCATATTTAAGTGTGTTTTTTTAGTGCAGGTACGAGTTTGTAGGGAGAAAACAACTGGTCATGTGTATGCAATGAAGAAGTTGAAAAAATCAGAAATGCTTCGGAGAGGCCAGGTGTTCATCATGAAGGGGACATCTTATTGATTGTATTTTCTTCTGCACTTTGTCTAATTAGCTTCTGGATTTTGCTTCAGGTTGAACATGTGAAGGCGGAGAGGAATCTTCTTGCGGAGGTTGACAGCAACTGTATTGTCAAGTTGTATTGCTCTTTCCAAGATGAAGAGTTTCTATACCTCATCATGGAATATCTACCTGGTGGGGATATGATGACTCTACTTATGCGAAAGGACACATTGACAGAAGATGAGGCCAGATTTTATGTTGCAGAAACAGTTCTTGCAATTGAATCAATCCACAAACATAACTACATCCACAGGTTTGTGTGTGTCATTCTTACTCATGATGAAAGTAGTTAGGTTCTATAAAATCTTTGTTGGTTGGTGTGATTTGTTTAAAGTATTGAGCCTGTTGTATGCATGTTGCAGAGACATCAAGCCTGACAACTTGTTACTGGATAGACATGGTCATATGAAGCTTTCGGATTTTGGACTCTGTAAACCATTGGACTGTAGTAATTTCCCAAATTTGCAAGAGAAAGATTATTCTCTAGGAAAGAATAATAGTGGGGCTTTACAAAGTGATGGACGACCATCTGCACCCAAGCGCACGCAACAGGAACAACTTATGCATTGGCAAAAGAATAGAAGAATGCTTGTAAGTTTCTTTCTCTGGTGTGTTCCATTGGAAAATTATGTTGTATCTAAAGTTGTGAGTTTAATTTGGTAATGATATTCTATAATGCTTTTTATTTTCCTGAAACTGCTGGGACTGGAAAATGGCAGGCTTACTCCACTGTTGGGACACCTGATTATATTGCTCCTGAAGTTTTGTTGAAAAAGGGTTATGGAATGGAATGTGACTGGTAAGCATAATTTATGATTCTATATAAGCTAGAAATTCATTTAAAAAAAAAACTAAATAAACTAATTTCATTTTTTTTTGGGCAAAACTTATTCAGTTATATTTTGTTTATGTACAGGTGGTCCCTCGGAGCTATTATGTATGAAATGCTTGTTGGCTATCCACCATTTTATTCTGATGAACCTATGTCAACCTGTAGGAAGGTAAGAATTCTCTGACGCTGTCTTTACATGATTCAACGTCTGTTAGGAATGAACATTCTTCTATCTAATCAATTTCATTTAAATCACTAATTAATTGGATCTGAAATGAAGAACCATGGTTATGAATTTCTTTCTCCCATCGTAGTTAGGAAGTTCTTTTGCTATTCAGTACATGCAAGCAGTGTCAACCTCTGTATAAATAAATATATATCTGTTCTTAGTACTCATAGCCTTAGTTTTAATTGGTTGGATACACCTCAGTTAAGTGTCATTACTTGATAAAAAGAAAAGGAACTCTAGACATCATTACTTGTTCAGACTCTTGAGCTGAATTATTTCTTGTGCTTGAGGGATTATTCACTCCACCTCTCCCCTTCCCCTCTCTTTTCTTTCGAAGCATGATGTATGGGCTACAATCCATGTTTACAGGTGTAACAGTGTCCGTCTAATAAATTGTTTAGAGTTCAGAGGATGAACAATTTGAGTGTAGGGTTATTACTTGGTGAAACAGTATTTGTGCTTGCTATCTAATAAAATTAGTTTGATTCTTCTTCTTACTACATGAAGCTTTTTTTTTGTTCCTGCTAAATGCTTGTCTCAAGCACAGTATTAATTTTTTTTTTACTTACTATAAAGCTCTTTTTGTTTCATCGTGATCTAGCTAAGGTCATATTTTTACTATTTATACAGATAGTGAATTGGAGAACCCACTTGAAGTTCCCTGAAGAAGCAAAGCTATCTGCTGAAGCTAAAGATCTTATCAGTAAATTATTGTGCAATGTAGAGCAGAGGCTGGGCACAAGAGGAGCGAATGAAATAAAGGTGTTGTGGTGTGTTCTACTGTTAAGTCATCCTTTTTCGTGATAAATTGGAATTGTGTGGGAAGGTAGTAATCTTGTCCAACCTTTTGTCAATTTCAGGCTCACCCATGGTTTGAAGGTCTGCAGTGGGACCGAGTATATCAGATGGAAGCTGCATTTATTCCAGAAGTTAACGATGAGTTAGACACTCAGAACTTTGAGAAGTTTGAAGAGGTAGAATTTTTTTTATTGTTTTTGCAAATCCACCTTATTTGAAATATTGTGATGTCTATTCTTATCTGACATAACGGGTTTGTGTTGCAGTCTGGAAACCAGGTTCAAGCTTCGTCAAAGTCTGGTCCGTGGAGAAAGGTAGGACAGATTTATGGATTTGGTTGTATTCTTCTTTCCAAATAGAATCCTTATTTTTATTGTGTACTAATGCATACAAAAAGAGGGGAGGGAGGGAGATTGCTTCTGATCTTAGACTCTCATGAAATATGCCATTAAAATAAAAAAAATTCAAATTATTTCCCTCTGAAGATTCATGAAGACTGAATACATTCATATCCACCACACCTTCCAAGCGAGGAACTGGTTTACCTGATTTCAGGATGTACATGTATATACACCCATATTTTGTGAGAAACTAGAAGTTGCTGGTGCATAAAATCCAGACAGACATACATCTTATAGAATGAAAATTAGTATGTGCATGTGGAGCTTGTTTCATTTATTTTGTGGAATCTAGAAATTTATCTCACTGTTTTATTGTATTTTTCTACATAGCAAGTTGTTGATTTCTTAAGATAGTTATACCGAGTGTCAGTGTTTTTTTGCATATTTTTTTGTCATTATTTGAGTACTTCTGGACTAACTGGTGCCACCTTTTCATTTCTGTTTTCCCCTGCAGATGCTATCATCAAAGGATATTAACTTCGTGGGTTACACATATAAGAACTTTGAAATTGTTAATGATTCTGAAATGCCAGGGATAGGTATATTCTTCCCCTGCTACGTAATTATGTAAATAAATAAAAGTAACAACTTCTTGGCTAATCCTGTAATGTTGAAAATGCATGATCAATATATTTTGGTAGATAAATTTACACTACAAATCAGGAATGTGGATTTCTGGTTGGCCGTGTTACTAGCTACCCACTTCATCTGGGCAGGCATTATTCATTGAGATGCAGTGAATCCGTTGACTCTTTATACATCATTTGAACTTGGTTAAGGGAAGGTGCACCGATAAATTTAATTTACATTATTAAATTGTTTACTCAATAAAATGAATTTACTGCTTATAGTAATAGTCTGTCTTAAAACCTTACATGTTATCCTCTTCCCATTCTGTGTTTCAGTACGTGTAGGGCTGCAACTCGGGCGGGTTGGGTTCGGGTTGACCCCAACCCGAACCCAACCCGAATTCTAAACTACTCAACCCTAACCCGACCCAACCCGATTTTCAACCCGAATTGGACCAACCCGAACCCAACCCGAAATTAAATAACCCAACCTGACCCAACCCGACCTAACCCGAATTGGACTAACCCGACCCTAACCCGATTTTCAGCCCGAATTGGACCAACTCGACCCAACCCGAATTTTCTAACATGATGTGTAAATTAAATAAATCAACCCGACCCAACCCGTAAGATTAGCTAGGTTTACCTAAAATTTGGACTACCCATATTAGAAGCTACAGAATGAACGGTCATAATCTTTTTTTAACTATTAGTTTACGGGTTCGGGTTGGGTCGGGTTGGGAGTGAGGCCAATCCGAACCTAACTCGATTTGTGAGTCAACCCGAATTGGCCAACCCGAACCCGAATCTGAACCCGATTTGGTCAAACAATCCATGTAAAAATCGGGTTCAACCTGTCGGGTTCGGGTTCAACCCGACCCAAGTTGCAGCCCTAAGTACGTGGCCTCGTGTTGCAACTGTCAAATAACCAATTCTGGACTTTTTTTGCAGCTGAATTAAAGAAGAAGAGCGTTAAAACAAAGAGGCCGTCAATCAAGTCTCTATTCGGTAATATTACATTTATCTTATTATTTTCTATTGAAGTACATGTATGTAGACTTATTGTGTGAAATTGTTATGACCAAATGCATAGGCTAATTATTTTCTATTGCACAACCCTCGATAAGCTAACATATAGTCATCTGTAATGTCCCACTAACACACAGTTTCAGTCCCATTTCTGAGATGGTCATGTGCCATCCGTTTTACTCCTGATGACGCAAATATTTTATGAAACCATGGAAGCATTCACAGTAATAAGAAATTTAGTGTCTGCATAGAAATAATAATTAGATACTCATAAATGGATTGGTATCTGCATATTCATTTTTACCAAAAATGCTCCTTGGTTCTGTTAAACTATGACGTTGATCTGTAATCTTGTTTTAATTCTTTCCTGAAATCATTGCCCCTGTAGTTTTTTTTTTTTTTTTGCATGGCTTTATGGGAGCTCTTTTTATTCTGACAAATCAAATGGTGGTTTCTATTCAGAATCATCGTCGCCTACTGAAAGTCGTCCAATGCAAGGGAGCTTCCTCAATCTACTGCCCCCTCAACTAGAGGTATCAGAGAGCCAGAGTTCATCATCCCTCTCCCCATAACCACCTCTGTCTCCATCATATTCAACTCATCATAAACGCTAAATGAAGTGCTCCAGCGGTGGATTTTTTGTTGTCTGTTCACATATACAGAGGCACATTTTACTTCAATCCCAACTCTTCACCAATGTTTGGGCTGATGTTCTGTCTGCTATGATTTGCTGGAATGGATAGTTGAAGGAAAGCTTTGTGGGGGGAAGGGAGAGAGAAAGTGATGTGGCATTGGATGGGTATAATTGTAAAAATTGTTCCTTTCTAAAAAGTATAGATTCCAATTCTTTTGTTACTTTTATGTGTACTTTTCTTCTCCTGCTCAAGTCGCAGGGTGCGTGCTATTGATGTGTACCTTAATTGTAAGTTTTGTTTTGGGGTTGGTTTTGTATAATAGAAGATTTCTATTGCGCAACACTAATTTTTACTAATTAATCTGTTTGGATGAACAGAGTTGAATATGTAAATTGATGCAACTGAAACACTGATTCAGTTTTCTTCAATTCTTACTTGTACAGGTGGATGCCTAAATTTTTACGGTTTTATTTTCACAGGTCCCATATTTAGTTTTATGCAAAAATGGAAAATCATATAGGCCATGTTTGTTATAACTTAAATTTACATATTATAGATTACAATTTATAGATTGTAATTTTTCTGATAAGCAGTTAACATATTTGTTGTAGCTGTTAAAAAATAAAGAATAAACAGTTGGATGTTTGTTATAATAAGTCGTAAAATAATTTTTTTTATTGTGTAATAGTTTTTTTATTGTGTAATAGTCAAAGAATACCCCTTCTGAAAGTAGAAATTAAATTAAATTTTTCTTTGATAAAAGAACGTGATTTTACTTATAAAATGATAATGACCCATTCATTAACATTAAATGATATATAAAATAATTAATGAAACCTTGGATTCTATATTAATTAAAAAAAATATAACCTGAAAGATAAAAGACAAAAACATAGAATTTAACCTCTATTAATAAAAAAACACAATTAAAATAATATATAGAAAAGATTAAAAGATTTGTCCTTAGTAAATAAAGTGAAGGGTAGTAATGTCCAACTAGGGGTGGTAAACAAGCCGAGCAGCTCGGGCTCAGCTCGATTAAAGCTCGTTCGAGCTCATTCGATTAAACAAATGAATCGAGCTTGAACACTTTTTAAAGCTCGGTTTGTAAATGAGCCGAGCCTGAGCCCGGGATTATATCATTTTCACATGTATAAGGTGTCGTGATTTGTAAAAGATGACTTCTCAAATGCTAAACAAGTTATTTTTATAGCTAAATGAGCCCGAGCCGAGCATTAGTTCGAGCTTCAGCTTGACTCGTTTAACAAACGAGCCGAGCCGAGCTTTAATCAAACTTTTCATAAGCCAAATGAGTCAAGCTTGAACATGAAATTAAGCGCGTTCCCAAGTCGAGCCTAATACTAAACGAGCTGAGTCTAAACATGTCAAAACTCGGCTCATTCGGCTCGTTTACCACCCTTATGTCCAACATATTTTTTTTTAAAATAATCCATAAGTTATAATTTGAAAAACACTTGTAACCCAACTTAGAGATAATTTTAAAGTTGTTTTTAACTTAAATAAATTTAAAAAACATACAAAAACTGCTTACTTTAAGCTAAAAGTCATAATCACTAAGTTGGGTTAGAAATGCTACTAAAAAACATACAACAACCCGGCATGGGCTCCTCCATTGCTTTGGTGAGGGTCACCGGCATGGGCTCCTCCATTGCCGAGTACATGATGCTTGTGGGAAATATTGGCAGAGCCGAGGCGTGTCCCCCTATGCATGAATTGACACACAACCTGCCAATAGGGATGAGCTCGATCGACACTATCCCTCTTGAATTTGACAAAAATCTTTACAGAAGATTCCTAATTCCCTTTGACACCTAATATATCGTGGAACCAATATGTATCAACACTCTTATTGTCAAACACTTTTACAATATTTTCCTGGTGACTATCGACGCCACGTCTGTCGATTGAAAAACACTTTGTGGACATCTCAATTGTCGATGAGATGTGGTGGTGTTAGTTTCCTTCTAAACATTAAAAATAAATATTTTAAAGGGTGAGATAAGTATCTAATGAAATGGTAATAACCGCACCCATAACACAATCCAGCGTTATAACCCGATTTTTATAAAGTAACATCACAACCCGATTTTTACAACCCAACGTTATAAAAAAAATTATAGTTATAATTAGGGCCGCAAAATTGAATCCGATTCAAGTTGCAACCCTGATTATAACTATAAATTTCTCTGTCTAGTGGCTTATATACCCTCAACCTACATCGATCATGGGGACACTTTAAGATATGAAGATAATAAAAAAAAAGATATAAAAAGTCTAGAATATTAAAAGCATTTGCAGTTCCAAACAAATGATCCATGTTATTTAATAGTTAT
The DNA here is from genome assembly GCA_030737845.1 of Acorus calamus. Lineage (NCBI taxonomy): Eukaryota > Viridiplantae > Streptophyta > Magnoliopsida > Acorales > Acoraceae > Acorus > Acorus calamus. The sequence continues at coordinate 32,573,393 of CM060875.1, forward strand.
ATATATGCAACATCCTTTTACCTGAAAGTTATTTGATTTCTAGATTAATGTTAATTGTTAAGATTTCATAAAATTCACTTAAGGCCCGCGGGCCTGTCTGACCAGCGGGCCCGGGCCAAGCCGGCCCCCGACCAAATAAACAGGCCCAGGCTAACGACCCCATGGGTCGGGCCCGGCTTCGGGCCCACGGGTGGGGTTGCTGGCCCAGATTTTAAATATGATATTTTTTTTATTTTTTAATTTTAAGTTGTTCATTTATATATAAATATTAAAATAACAGAAAATTGAATGCCGCCACTGGTCAACAGGCTGGGCCAGTCCCCCGGCCCCATAATCAGGCCTGGGACTGGCCCGCCTTAAAAAGGCCCGGCCCGTGAATGGGCCCGGGTCAGGTTTTGACCCTACGGGCCCGGGCCAGTGCTGGGCTTTTGGGCCTCGGGCAAATGGGGACCCTTAAATCATTGAAAAAAGATACACTCAGTCACGATTACCGACCAAAACTCAGACCTGAAGTGTTTTCATTTTTTTTAAAATAGTAAACATTATCTAATGAGGTATATGCTTTCATAAAAAATGCATATCGTTACATTTCAAATTGAATGAATTTATTTTTAGCAAGTGTAAAAAAAAATTCAATGAGGTATATACATTATTTAACGTGATATATACAACATTAAATCTGTAACGAGGTATATATGGTCTATGTTTTGGTTGGTAATCGTGACTGAGTGTAGCAGCACTCTAAATCATTTTGATGGATCAGGTTTCTTAGGAATGCTATGTAAAACTCTGATTTCATCAAATGTAGATCTATATATGCACGTGTATGTGTCTTAGTTTTGCACAGGCTCCCTTCTCTTTTACCCATTCAAAATTGATAAAACTGGTATGGATGCCATTATTATTATATGATTTAAAACATATATTAGAAGTCATAGATGTCTAAATTCAATCTCTCTCTTGAATTATCAAGTTTACTAGATGATGAAACATATTTATGTTCCAGTCACGTTCTAAAACTTCTTTTAATTAACCAATGATTCAAATGTGTTGTAAATTGAGCTTCCGTTAAAGGTTTTGACCCTACGGGCCCGGACCAATTTGTTACTTCTTCACAGCAGCTACAACAAACACAAACACATCAATTGATTATTGTTTATTATAAAAGTTAAATTACATAATCTTACAGTCTAATCAATAACCTATAAATTGGTGAATTTTAATTACAATGTGTGTGTTGAAAAAGCTCAAAAAGAGATACAGAGAGCAAAGCTTCAGATGGTCTCCATTGAACCCACAAGAATCACAACCTCCCTCCTCCAGTCCCTCCTCCAAAACCCCACCACCATCAAAACCCTCTCCCAGGCCCACCAAATCCACGCCCAGTTCGCAAAGTCCCCACCCAATCAACGCTCCATCCTCCTCCCCTCCCTCCTCTCCCTCTACTCCCACCTCGCCCACTTCGATCATGTCTCCCTCTCTCTATTCTCCACCCTCCCCTCCCCTCCCTCCACCCGCCTCTTCCGCTCCATCATCCGCCTCTCCTCCTCCCACTCCCTCCACCGCCGCGTCCTCCTCCTCTTCCTCCACATGCGCTCCTCCTCCCCTCCCGACCGCCACGTTCTCCCCGCCGTCCTCAAGTCCGCCGCCGCCCTCTCCGACCTCCCCCTCGGCGCGTCCCTCCACGCATCCATCCTCCGCTCCGGCCTCTCCTCGGACGCCTACGCGTGCAACGCCCTCTTGAGCATGTACTACAAGGTCTCCTCCGACGCGTCCGCTCGGAAGCTGTTCGATGAAATGCCGTTCAAGGACCTCGTCTCGTATAACACCGTCATCGCCGGAAACGCCGTAAGCGGCCTCTATAGAGAAGCTTTGGCTATGGTTAGGGACGTCGGCTTGGCCGCTCTGAAGCCTGACTCGTTCACGCTCTCGACCGTCCTCCCGATCTTCGCCGAATTCGTAGACGTCGATCGGGGGAAACAGATTCACGGGTACGCCATCCGGAACGGATTCGACACCGACGTCCACATCGGAAGCAGTTTGATCGACATGTACGCGAAATGCACGCGCACGGACGACTCGCGTCGCGTGTTCGACCGCCTCCTCCGCCGCGACGTGATCGCGTGGAACTCGATCATCGCGGGGTCCGTGCAGAACGGTCTCTTCGACGAGGGTCTCCGGCTCTTCCGTCGGATGATGATCGAGGAGAGTCTCCGCCCGAGGCACGTCACGCTCGCGAGCATCACCCCCGCCTGCGCGCACCTCACGACGCTTCACCTCGGGAAGCAAGTCCACGCGTACGCTCTCCGAGGCGGGTTCGACGGCAACATCTTCGTCGCGAGCGCGCTCGTCGACATGTACGCCAAGTGCGGGAACGTGAAGATCGCGCGGTGGGTGTTCGATGCGATGGGACCGTCCGCGGACATGGTCGCGTGGACGGCCATGATCATGGGGTACGCCCTCCATGGATCCGCGGCGGAGGCGCTCTCGCTCTTCAAGCGCATGGAGGCGGTGAACGTAAGCCCAAACGATGTCGCCTTCATCGCGGTCTTGACCGCCTGCAGCCACGCCGGGTGGGTCGATCTCGCGCAGGAGATCTTCAACAGCATGGCGCGCGATTACGCGATCGCGCCGGGTTTGGAGCACTACGCGGCGGTGGCGGACCTCCTCGGGCGCGCGGGGAGGCTGGAGGAGTCCTACGCGTTGATACGCTCGATGCGGGTTGATCCGACGGCGAGCATATGGGTTACGCTCTTGGGCGCTTGTCGGGTGCACCGTGACGTCGAGCTGGCGGAGAAGGTGGTGGAGAGGATTCACGAGCTCGAGCCGGAGAACATGGGTTCGTATGTTCTGATGTCGAACATATACGCCGCGAATGGGCGGTGGAGGGAGGCGGCGAGGATGAGGCAGGCGATGAAGGATAGGAGGCTGGTGAAGAGGCCTGCTTGTAGTTGGGTTGAGGCGAAGAATAAGGTGCACGCGTTCATGTCGGGGGATAGGTCGCACCCGGAATACGATCGAATCGAGGCGGTTTTGGGGGAGATGATGGAGAAGATGGTGCGCGAGGGGTACGTGCCGGACACGGGGGACGTGCTCCATGATGTGGAGGAGGAGCAGAAGAGGAGCATATTGTTTGGGCACAGCGAGAGGCTCGCGATCGCGTTCGGGATCATGAGTACTCCGGCGGGGACGACGGTTCGGGTGACAAAGAATCTGAGGGTGTGCGCGGACTGTCACACGGCGACGAAGTTCATGTCGAAGGTGGCTGGGAGGGAGATTGTTGTGAGGGATGTGAGCAGGTTTCATCACTTCAAGGATGGGGTGTGTTCTTGTGGGGATTACTGGTAGTAGTGATGAATAGGGTTTTAAAGAGAGCAATGCGAATGAATTCAAGGATTGAATAGAGTGATTTTTAAGGCCTCTGTTGACCTTCAAAACACTTGGGTAGCCTGCCCAGGACTCGGAGTAGAGGTGTAAAATGGGCCGTGTTATGCTAACCCGTTAAAGAAACGGGCTAACAATCCATCCACAGGTTTGACGGGTTGGCCTGTCATTTTTTAAAATTAAATTATTATTTAATTTTAAACTTAATTTTTCTTCATATTATACACACACACATGTATTACATGTACATATATATATATACACAAACACATTATATATATTTAATATATACATACACACAATCAACATATTATTTGTCATTTGTTGTACCGTGCATTTTGGTACGATACCGTGTCTACAGTGCGGGAACGGGTCAACGTGTCACAGGGAAGGCCCGACATGACTTATATTTCATTAATGTGTCATGCTGTGTTGTGTCGTGCTGTTTTTTAACATATCGTGCTCGTGTCATGCAGTGCTGCGTCAGGCCCATTTTAAACCTGTATTTGGGAGTATGGTTTTTTGGTGCAAGAGGTCAGTCATGTTATGTAAATTATCTGAAAATTATTTTTGTCCAATCTGAATCTGTATTAAAAAAATAAATATTCGGTATCCGAAAGTCCGTATTAGTATCCAAAATAAAATATTCGTATATGAAATATCACCAAAATGCTCAAAATATAAAATCAGTTCTTACTGGACCTCAGGGTAACCGAGTTCCAAGTTTACTAAAAAACTTATCAACCAAGGCAATGAAGTCCTGTTGAGAGAAACTAGACGGTTTTAGAATGGAGAGATCTTTTTCGACAACTGTAGTAATCACACAATTTCTGCACAGAGCAAAGGTACATGTTTTGCTTTTCTTTTACTGGTGTGCAGGTCATACTGAGACATGCTCTCTCTTTGTCAATTGTGATCACATTAACTTGCAATTACTTGACAGATGAACAATTTTAGTTAATCCCAGTAACACTAGAACAACCAAAACACTACCAATTCAAAGTAAACTATCATGATAAAATATCATCCAGGCAGCATAGCTGGATGACATGTGTAGGAAGCAAGTGAAGCCTTCAGATTTGGACTGGGCAAAGGTTTGAGTGAGGCAGGTTCTTATGCTCAATCACTTTCAGATGGACTGATGGAGTTTATAATAACCTCATAAGTCATAATAGTCTCGGGGAGAGCTTCTTGTACGCCAGAAATCGCGCGAAAGAAAATCTAAATCTTGAATGCGACGTCTTAAGAGTCCCCTGTTTTTTGTTCCCAAGCCACCTGATTAACCTGTTTTATTCTGATGAGCTCAGATGCAACCTGAATACGTATTGGATACATGATTAAATTACGGACCTACCTAAACTAACAAGTCTGTAGTTGTTTAATGACACTTTAAATAATGCATTGGATGTATTATCTATGCCCATCATATCTTCCTATTAAACTGACATTAAGATCAAATGAGACAGCAGTACTATTATTCTAAACAGAACTACTGCTAGTGGGAAATATTTTAGATATGTACATATAGACTGACTATTTTAAGGTTGGAGGCTACCGTCTTGGATCCTACCCCCCATCAGAGAGGAGTTCATGGTTTTCGCAGTGAGAGTGAAAGCTACGCAGAGCGACAAAGATTGAAGACTAAAAAATGTGCTCCTTGATTCAAGTTTCCCAGTCTGCCAGCGAAGAAAAGATGATATGTTGAAATGATCATCATATCAACCTCCAAGAAACTATAATCAATATCAAATATGTGCTCAGTAGATGGTCTCTTATCATGTTGTATTACTCTTTTTTTGATGGATTCTAGTTTTGAGTCTTATTCTTATGTTGAAAGAATGAGAGTTGATCAGAAAATAAAAATAAAGAATTTATGTACCAAAATAAAAATGTCAATCATATGCTTCATTTGAATGTTGCATCTTGAGGTGGAGCCAGGTATTTCCCTTCTGTTTTGGATGTTTTATATAAATAATGCTAATTTTTTTTTGAGCCCTTTAAGCTTTTGCTTAATTGAATTTATTTCACAAATGGCATGGGTAGGGACCTCATGGTGGGTTGATATTTCTAAATATTAAAACATAAGAACATGTAGATCATCTTCAAATAGAAAGAGAAAAAGAGGAAGGCATGAATATTCTTGCTTATAATTTCTTTCTTTAGAACTAGATGATGATTCTTTTACAACTGCTTTTTCTTTTGTTTGGAAAATAAATTCTTTTACAACTGTTCAGACAAAGATCCCCAAACCAACTACATCACTTCCTTGAATAATATCATTTCATGTCTTCTACTCACATATTTTTGTGTGTATGGAGGGTAGCTGTTCCTTCCACATATGTCCAATTCCATTCTCATTTTACTATTCTCAAAAAACACTTCATCACCCTCTTATGTCACTCATGATCTCACTACTTAGAAATCTCTCTCCTTTTCTTTAATTGAACTTTAATGAAATACCATCAAAACGGTTTATTCTTTTGTGCTCCTTTTTTTTATAGATACTTAGAAATTTAATACTATTAGGAATGGTTTTCTACGTGCTTTGATTTTTAAAGCATATATCTCATGTAATGATATTAAACATGAACTTCTATAAAAAAAAAATTGAAGTATATATACGTATTCCAATAAATTGTATATTTTTTCGATAGCTAAGGATTGCATGTGACAACACATTAGAAAATTTTCTTGCAAATAAGCAGCCCCATTTCACAATCAAGAAATCACAACCAAAATGACGTGGGTTCTTGTCAATGAGCCATTTATCATTATTTCAATGTCTTTCAATATTGCCGGCCAAGCTTCATTAAACTATTAAACTATAGACATATAAACATATATAGATAGAGACCATTTCTTCCTTTCTTAATCACCGGCCTGCATATTCCTCCCCTTCAAAAAGGGTTCCTAATCCCCTAAACCCCTCCCCCCCCTCTCTCTCTTCCCCACTCATCTTTCCATGTAAAACCATCTCACAATGAAGGGAGAGTTTGAAGTACATGGAGCTCTTGATCTAATCCAACCCCATGATCACTGTGACTATCTCCCCCACCATGTCCTTGGAAGCTCAACCTCCTCATCCAAGCCAAACACAGAGCAATTCGATCTCTCCGACTGGGTGCAACGCGTCGAAGAGCACCTCTCAGAGGACCTCCATCCAGACCCAAACATCGCCGAAGTCGCCTTTTCGATCGAATCATTGCCTCAGATGGATCACTTCATCCCCCAAACCAAATGCGCTAAGTGCGACAACAACGGAGAAGACTCGGATGACAAGAATCTAGGCCTAATAACACTCCTGCTGGAGTGCGCAGTGTCCATTTCACTAGACCAACTCGACGTAGCCAATAAAACGCTTCTCGAGCTCTCGCAAATGGCTTCCCCTTATGCGCTCTCCTGCGCAGAGCGCATCGTGGCCTACTTCACCCAAGCCATGTCGAGCCGCGTAATGAATTCGTGGCTAGGCATGTTTTCCCCAATCAACAACCCAAATCCCATTCTCAATGCCTTCCAAGCCTTCAACACCATCTCCCCATTCATCAAATTCTCCCACTTCACATCCAACCAAGCCATCCTCGAAGCCTTCCAAGGCCGCGCGCGCGTCCACATCATCGACCTCGACATCATGCAAGGTCTCCAATGGCCCGCGCTCTTCCACATCCTCGCAACGCGGGCCTGCGGGCCGCCCCACGTGCGCCTCACCGGGTTCGGGGCGTCGATGGAGTCGTTAAATGACACCGGGAGGCGGCTCTCCCAATTTGCAAGGCGGCTCGGGATGTCGTTCGAGTACTACCCAATGGCGAGGAAGTTTGGAGAAGTCGAACCATCGGTCGTCGTTGGACGGAGAGGGGGGGAGGCGGTGGCAGTGCATTGGGCGAGGCACTCGTTGTACGACGTGGCGGGACCAGATTGGAAGGCGATGGGCGTGTTGGAGGCGGTGGCGCCGAGGGTGATCACGTTGGTGGAGCAGGTGTTGGATATATTTTAATTATGATCCAAATTTTATTAGGTTATGAATATTTTGTCTTCTAATTTTTTGGTAGTTACAATTTGAATTGAATGCGTCATCGTTTTTAACTGTTACAGTAGTGTTTCTTATTTGGTATATATAGTGTTTCGGGACAGACTAACAGAAAAATCACCAAGTTCTTCTCTGCAAATTTCTTCCACCAAAATTCCTTTTGTGTTTATAAAAGATCTATCTAAAAAACGAATAATCTAATTGAAACTTCATGCATATTCGTTTTAAGTATAACATCGCCTCTAGAGCAGAAGATTCCAATCCATTTTTAACTCTTATTTTTTTAAAAAAATACATTGATTCCTTAAAATTAATAATATTTGTTGAGATACAGTATGTTTCTATAATTTCTGAAAATATTTCCAACAACAGGAGATCGCCCCGCGCGGGGGATCATTTTTGGATCGATTTGTGGGGTGCCTCCATTACTACTCCACGATGTTCGATTCGCTAGGGGCCACATTACCTGTGGATGATACGAATCGATACCAAGTAGAACATTGTTTGCTCGCGAGGGAGATTAACAACATCTTGGCGGTCGGGGGGCCAGCGAGGAGCGGGGAAGAGAAGTTTGGGGAGTGGAGGGTGGAGCTTGGGAGGCGCGGGTTCGTGCAGGTGCCGATGAGTGCGAATTCGATGGCGCAAGCGCAGCTTATACTGAACATGTTCCCGGGGGGTTCGCAGGGATACACAGTGTTTGAGGGGGATGGGATGCTGAGGTTTGGATGGAAGGGGACGGGGCTTTATGTGGCCTCTGCTTGGACGTCGAGGGCTTCTATGTAGGGGCTTTGGGTTTGTGGTTTTAGATTGAATTTGGATTGTTGAGGTCGTTTGTTTAGATTGTTTTTGCATGTTAATGGCATGTTTTGGGGTTGTTTTTTTTGCATGTTATTGACATGTACATAAGCTGTTATGTGGGAATATTCAAGCTATGTGGAGAAGGGTATTGTTTAACTGTGTGTGTGTGTGTATTTTGGTTGTGTTGTTGTTGCTCGCAAGGGAGATTCCTGAATGGACATAAGCAACAAGAAATCGAGAAAAATAGCTTTTACAGATATTTTATTTACAAGCCCTTTTACTTTTATTTACAACCAATGTGAACATTTTTTACATAGGTTTTATAAGCCTATTTAAACTCTACCAATGATGTGAGCATAAGGTGGATACAAGTGATTACCATAATTAACTATATTAGGATGGGTACCTAATTGATAGAATATTAATTAAGATTTAATGTTAATTAATATTTAAAGTGAATATCCTAAAATAGGAAATAATATTATATTTGTTTGTTAATTATGAGAGTGAATATTTCTTAAATCTGAAAACAATACTTGTTTGTTAATTGAGAAATTACTTGGGAATGAAGTTATTTATCTCTATAAATATCCTCTCGGGTTTCATCATAAAACTTGATAAGATATGATACAATGTAGAGATCCTAAAGGAGATGTTGAAATGTTCTAAGAGAGGAAAACTCTTAGAAAAAGAAAAAGATTAGTCCGTTTGAATATGAATTTAAGTAGATTAAAAGTTAAAAATTTTGAAACGCAGATCCAAACACATTTTCAATGTGAAATATTTCTTATGTATCTTACTGTTGGGGAGATGATTAGCAAAAACTAACAATACACACAAGAACGAAACACCACATTACACTAAGAACACAAGATTTACTTGGTTTAGTTTAAGCCTACATCTACAGGACAAAAAAAATAGAGAATTAACTTTGATAGTTGAGATATATTAAAAAACTCACAAACTCTCTCATAAAAAAGATCATACATACAACCCATCGGACATTTTTGATTGATACGTACAGAAAAATTCCATCCTGCGTATAAAGATAATTTTTTACACCAAATTCCATATTAACTCACGTGTGATGAGACACGTCACATGAAAATATAGTATATGACATATAAAACAAAACCCAACTAAAAGTGTTCAAATCCGGCTAGATTAGGATATTATATTATCAAAATGGTGACTATAATAGATACGACTCTGTATCACCTATAAAGTCGTGATTACTTATTATGTTTAAGTCATGGTGACATGGTCTCTTTGGATTATTAATTACAAAAGCTGAGCCTCTTAGTATTCAACAATTCAGAATACCAATCTTGTACATTAGGTATTCTTCTTGGTTAGCTCTTTCAACTTTCGATCATTTAAGACGACAACGTATTCTTGTTGGGTAATGTATTTTCTCCTTTTGTGTTGTTGAATTGTTTTTTTCTAAGGTTCTTAAATGTTATCTCGCAAATTCTTAAAAGACTGTTTTTTTTGGAATATATGTTTTGCTTTCTGTGAAATATTTTTTGATGGATTATTTTTGTTGTTATCTTATATGTTATCCCAAAAAAAAGTATAGTTATTCTGAAAAGTTTGGGAAAATCTTATTTTTTAAAGAAGAGACAATCCCCAATAGCAGTTGATATACAAACCCTCTGTAATAAAACAATATCTGCACATATAATGTATTTATGAGATTAAATATATGGGACATTGTGTTGTGGGTAGGGATGTCAACGAATCCAATTGATAGAATTCATATACTAATATAGATATATATGGTTGAATTTTATCAGATCTGGTAAAAAAATGATTAAATTTCAGTGATTTTTTTTTGTACCAATTCAAGGATAAATTTGAAATAAAATATTTTAAAATGATTTTCCTCTAAAGGATTTATAATTTTAATACCAGTCGTACATAGCCCTGTCAACGAGTCAAGTCCAGACCGGGTCGGGGTGGACCCAAAGCCAACCCGGGCTTGAGTCTGTCGGACCTGGGTCCTGAGTGAGACCTGATGGACCCAGCGAATTGCGGACCCGAGTCCAGACTCGAACATCTTATTAAAGAATGAAACTCCTAAGCACAGGAGAAGAGATATCCAATAAAAGAAGGGTATCAAAACTACCAAATACATTGCATATATTATTTCTCGGATTTTTTTTCTCTTCTAGAAACAAAGTTCTCTAGTTAATGTTGTTTGTTGTATAAACCTAATTGAGATATGCTGATTTTTTAAACATACTTGTAGTTATTGTTGTAGGCAATTTATCTATCTATCTTATTATTTTAACCATGAGTGTTTTCAACCAAATTTATCTCTTTGTAACGTTTTTCATTTTCAGTTTTAACTTTCATTTTGTGTAATGATCGAAACCTTTATTAAACAATATTTTTAAACTAGAAAATATGACACACGCGCACACACACACACACACAAAATTCAATATTATAATGTCCGAGAATGTAAGATACACCAAATATATTTTATTGAATTCCAAAAAGACCTTAATTAAAAAAAATTCTTTATAAAAACGTATGGTCTAATTTCACATTTAACTAATTCTTTTAGATAATTGTTAATGAATGCGATGCAACCATATACATATTTATTTCAAACTTTCATTAATGTACAGGGTGTTTTCTAATTATAAAATATGTCTTAAAAAAATATGGAATGTTATACCATGTGTTTTAACATGCATTCGTTATGAAAAATTCTTTCCATCTTTCTTTCATACTAGATTCCTATCTAATGGTTGGTAAAAGAACCTCCAAAAAGAAGACTTGTGAGGCATGTGAGGTGAAAATGTCTCAGCGCACCAGTCGTACTGTTTCAAAGAGGTGATTGCCTTTGATGGTTCAAATTCCTCTTCTTTTTCTTTAGCTTCTTTCACAGATATATATAAGAAGACAGAGATATTCCTCTTGAAATCCTATGATCTTCTCAGGAAACCCAATGAAGCCAAGAACCACAACAACAAAAAGAAAAACAGAACCAAAGCTGATTGGGGTGGGATTTCAAGGGATCTCTTGGAATGCATCACCAATCGTCTGAGTCTACGTGATTACATCCGATTCCGGGCAGTCTGCCATGAATGGAGTTATGCCACGATCAAATTCAATTGCCCGTTCTTATTCCTCGGTCGCAAGATCCATTCGAACAAACGTTTCATCCACGACCCGTTGGACGCGAAGCTGTACGAAATCGATAGACCCGAGTTCTGCACCAACTACTTGCAAGGTTCAAGTCTTGGATGGTTGATACTGGGTTCGTTCAAAAGAAGACAATTGTCCCTTTTGAATCCTTTCTCCGGGGAGTATGTGGTATTACCACCTCTCGAAAAGGAGATAAGTATATGGGATATATGGGATGCAGTTGCGCTGTCGTCCCCTCCCACTTCACCAAACTGTGTTGTGTTAGTTGTGCAGGCATCACTGAAGAGGATTTTGTATTGTAGGATTGGAGATGACAAGTGGGATCAAATTGAAGCTAACCTTCTTGATCAGTTTTGTTCGCAACAAGCCATATCGCACACGGGCATTTTCTATGTCTTGAGTTGCAAAGGTCTGATACATATTGATGTAGTCACCAAACAACTGAAGATGATCGCGCTCCCTCAATCTTTAAGTAGTGATTCTGGAGATCGCCATGTTCCATACATGGTCGAATCGAGGGGGGAAATCTTGCTTGTTATTGTGAAACACACGCGCTATGAGAACTATTGCTTGGGTGTAGGTTTTGAGGTCTTCAAGATGGATCATTCGTCGGGGAATTTGCGATGGGGGAGGATGGAGGGACTTGGGGGACGAGCGATCTTCCTCGAACAAGGGTCGGCTGTCTGTGTTGATGCTTCAGAGGCTGGATGCAGAGGGGATTGTATTTTCTACACTCGTAGGCTTGGGAAGAGGTTATGGAACATTTTTTATATGGATAGCAAGAGAGTGGAAGCTGGTCCAAGTCCACATATGGAGTACAAGAAAAATTATATAGAAAGGGTTTGGTGTGTGCCCAACAAGTTTGATTTGATGGATGTGTTTAGGTTAATCAAACTTAAGAGCGGCAATTAGGAACTTTTTTTTTGTTAATTCTCTTATCAACCAGTGAGTTATGGGTCCAAACTATAGTACCTTTTTTTTAGAATTTCATATATTAAAACTCAACCTTGGACAATAAAGTCAAGGATGCAAGTAGTTTTGTACTAGTAAGGTTCAATGAGTTCCTCTTTAACAATGTTCAATTGATTTTGTGGCTTCCTTTTGTGCCATTTCTTGTTTCAAATTAGTCAAAGAGGATATTTAAATTACAAAGAAGATATGGATGCTCGTTTATGCATTAAGAATATCGGTCATTTGAAATTTTTTTTTTTGGTCACACATACTCTGTAGACCTAAAAATAAGGGATATTCATATTTTTGAAGATAATTAAGGGTCTTCTTTGTTGAAATTTAAAAACAGAAACAATTGGAGATCTTTTCTTTGTGTGGGTAACATTTTTGTATGGGTCACTGCATTTGGAGCTTAGAAACTAGATTAAATCTAACATTTTTCTTTTTAATAATAAAAAAATCATATATCCAACCTAAGTGACAATTTTTGGTTGAGACATACAAAAATTCCATCGTATATCTAAAGATCATTTAACATAACATGGAATATAATATTTGATAAAAACAAAGCCCAACTAAAACTTTTCAAATCCGGCTACATTACAGTATCACATTATCAAAATGGTGAAAGATATGACTCTGTATCACCTATTAAGTCGTGATTTTCCCACTGATTATGTTTGGGTCATGTTGACATTGTCTTTGATTTTCCCAATGATTATGTTTGGGTCATGTTGACATGGTCTCTTTGGATTACTATGGTGACATGGTCTCTTTGGATTATTATAAAAGCCGAGCCTCTCAGTATTCAACAATTCAGAATAACATTCTTATGTTTTGGGTATTCTTCTGGGCTATCCCTTTCAACATTCGATCATTTAAGACGACATTCTTGTTGGGTAATGTATTTTCTCTTTTTGTGTTGTTCAATTGTTTGCTTTCTAAGGTTCTTAAATGTGATCTTGCAATCATCTGTTCTTTGCTATTTTGGAATATATTTTATGCTTTATGTGAAATATTTTTTGATGGATTATTTTGTTGTTACAAGTTATCCCGTAAAACTTTTTTTCTTCTGAAAAGGGGGTAAAATGGAGTATTGTTGTATTTCTAAAGAAGAAGACAATCCCCAAAAGCAATTGATAAACAAAACCTATGGAGTAATAAAATCTCTGCATATATTATATTTATGGGATTAAATATACTGAACATTGTGTTCTGAGTAGAGATGTCAATGAATCCGGTTGATAGAATTCAGATACTAATATAAATATATCTGATTGACTTTTGCTGCTAAAAAAGTAAAAAATGATTAAATTTTAATGATATTTTTTAAAAATAATTTTTGTATCAATTTGAGAATGGATATGAATCAAATATTCTGAAATAAATTTTCTCCAAATAAGTCATATATCTATGAGACGGATTTAAAATTTTTGTACCATAGTCATACATCTTGTTAAAGAAACTCCTAAACAAAGGTGATGATAGATCCAATAAAAGAAGGGTAGCAAAACTATAAAATACATTGCATATATTTTTTTTTCAATTTTTTTTATTCTTCTAGAAACAAAGTTCTCTATTTTTTTTTACAAAGTGTTTGGTCGACACTATCCCCTAGGGCTGCAACTTGGGTCAGGTTGAACCCGAACCCGACGGGTTGAATCCGATTTTTACATGGGTTGGATTGACCAAATCGGGTTTGGGTTGGCCAATTCGGGTTGACTCACAAATCGGGTTGGGTTCGGGTTGGCCCCACTCACAACCCGACCCAACCCGAACCCGTAAACTAATAGTTAAAAAAAGATTATGACCGTTCATTCTGTAACTTCTAATATAGGTAGTCCAAGTAAATCTAGCTAATCTTATGGGTTAGGTCGGGTTGATTTTTTTAATTTACACATCATGTTAGGAATTCGGGTTGGGTCGAGTTGATCCAATTCGGGTTGAAAATCAGGTTAGGGTCGGGTTAGTCCAATTCGGGTTTGATCGGGTTGGTTTATTGAATTTCGGGTTGGGTTCGGGTTGGTCCAATCCGGGTTGAAAATCGGGTTGGGTCGGGCTAGAGTTGAGTAGTTTAGAATTCGGGTTGAGTTCGAGTTGGAGTCAACCTGACCCCAACCCGCCTGAGTTGCAGCCCTACTAGTATCCCCCCACACAATACAATAGTGGGCCAGAACCCTACACAACACAGAACAACAACAGTGGGCGGGAGCCCTATACAACAAAAGTTCTCCTGTTAATGTTGTTTGTTGTATAAACCTGGTTGATATGCTAGTATTTTAAACATACTAGTAGTTATTGTTGTAGGCAATTTATTGATCTATCTATTATACTAGCCATGCGTGTTTTTAACTTTTTTTTCTTTGTAATATTTTTCGGTTTTACTTTAAATACCGAATTTATCTGATTGAAATCCAAAAAGGTCTTAATTAATTTTTTTTTTTAATAAAAACATATGGTTTAATTTCACATTTTAACTAATTCTTATAGATAGATAAGTATTGTTGTTAATGAATGAGATGATACAATATACATTTTTATATCAAATTTTCCATTGTACAGGGGTATTTTCTAATTATAACATATTTCTTCCAAAAATCTGGAATGTTATACCATGTGTTTTAGCATGTGCATTTGTTATGAAAAAAAATTTCCATCTTTGTTTCATATTAGATTCCAATCTAATGGTTAGTAAAAGAACCTCCAAAAAGAAGACTTGTGAGGCATGTGAGGCTTGTGAGGCGAAATTATCAAGGCGCACCAGTCGTCCTATTTCAAAGAGGTGATTGCCTTTGATGATTCAAATTCTTCTTCTTTTTCTTTAGCTTCTTTCACAGATATATACAAGAAGACAGATCTTCCTCTTGAAATCCTTTGATCTTGTCTCAGGACAGCCAATGAAGTCAAGAACCACAACAACAAGAAGAAAAACAGAACCAAAGCTGATTGGGGTGGGATTTCAAGGGATATCTTGGAATGCATCACCAATCATCTGAGTCTACGTGATTACATCCGATTCCGAGCAGTCTGCCATGGATGGAGTTATGCCACGGTCAAATTCAATCGCCCGTTCTTATTCCTTGCTCGAAAGATCCAGTCGAACAAACGTGTCATCCATGATCCATTGGACGGGAAGACGTACGAAATTGATAGACCCGAGTTCTACAGAAACTACTTGCTAGGTTCAAGTTTTGGATGGTTGATACTAGGCTCGTTCGAAAGAAGACAATTGTCCCTCTTGAATCCTTTCTCCGGGGAGTGTGTGGTGTTACCACTACCACCTCTCAAAAACAATATAAGAATGTATCAGATATGGAATGTGGTTACGCTGTCGTCCCCTCCCACTTCACCAAACTGCATCGTGTTAGTATTGCAGGCATTACTGAAGAGGATTCTGTATTGCAGGATTGGAGATGACAAGTGGGATCAAATTGAAGATGAGCTTCTTCATCAGTTTGGTCCGAATCAAGCCATATGGTACACAGGCAATTTCTATGTCTTGAGTCGCACCGGTCTGATACATATTGATGTAGTCACCAAACAACTGAAAATGATGGCGCTCCCTCAATCTTTAAGTAGTGATTATCGAGATCGCCATGTTCCATACATGGTCGAATCGAGGGGGGAAATCTTGCTTGTTATTGGGAAATTCACGCAACATTTTGAGGTCTTCAAGATGGATCATTCGTCGGGGAATTTGCGATGGGGGAGGATGGAGGGACTTGGGGGACGAGCGATCTTCCTCGCACAAGGGTCGGCTGTCTGTGTTGATGCTTCAGAGGCTGGATGCAGAGGGGATTGTATTTTCTACACTCGTAAGCAGGGGAAGAGGTTATGGAACATGTTTGATATGGAGAGCAAGAAATTGGAACCTGGTCCAACTCAGCATATGGAGAAAAAGAAGAATTATTTAGAAAGGGTTTGGTGTGTGCCAAACAAGTTTGATTTGATGGATGTATCTGGGTTATTCAGGCTTAAGAGTGACAATTAGGGACTTTTATTTTTTTGGAAATTCTCTTGTCAACTACTGAGTTGTGTCTAAGTCCTCGACCTTTTTTTTATGTTAGATTCATGTGTAGCATTCATATTTTGCTCAATTAGATCTCCTCCAGTTGACTAACTTTGAATCCCCATTAGTTGCTGTCACTACCATATATTGGGCATCCTCTTTTTTCATTTCATTATTTTGGTTATGGTATTGGAGTGATATCCATATAAAGCTACTGATGAGGTAATTCTGATTAGATTTCATCCATATATCTCTACTGATGACTGAACAAATTTAACAGTGCCCATAACTCTGTTTCATGCATGAAAGATTTTTTTTTCCCATGAATTAGAAAAGATTAATAGTCCATTGATAGGTGTGTTTTTCTTTTCTGTTTTAGAACCAAATTTCTCTAATCAAGGATACCAACAAAATCGCAGTCCCAATATCACAAATCATATATGATATCCAAAAAATACAGGACGAACCCATCATGTTTGCTGTTTTTCTAAAGAAGAAGACAATCCCCAATATCAGTCGATAAACAAACCCTCAGAAATAAAAAAATCTCTGTATATATTATATTTATGGGAATAATATACAGGACATTATTCTCTTTACTTTCAAAGTTTGTAATTCGAACTCAGTAATGAAATCGGATAATAAACATCTATTTTTCTTAAAAAAATAAATTTTAATGATATTTTTTCATTTAATAATTTTTGTACCAATTTAAGGATGGATTTGGAATGAGATATCCCAAAATGATTTTTTCACCAAATCAGTCATATATCATGACAGATTTAGAATGTCTTTTTTGGGTCAAATAAAGAACAATCTTATTAAAGATATAAACTTCTAAACAAAGGAGATAAAAGATCTACTGAAAGAAGGGAAGGAAAACTACAAAATACATTGCCTATATTAATTTTTCAATTTATTTTTCTCTATTATTGAACAATATTATAACCAAAAATTAAATTTAATGTATCTGGAGACAAAGTGCTCCAGGTAATGTTGTTTGTAGTATATGTAAGACTTTTTGTTTGGGCTTCACATTGATTAAATTTTTTTATGGGATTTTATGGTTTTCAAAAACTGAGTTGAGTATATATAACACATCTTGATTATATAAACTCATTATTTGATTTTGGGAATGTGATACACTTAGTATAGGCCTTGGGTTTCCAATGTTCCATTGGGTTTTCTAGGTAACATTAACCAATGGTGCTTAGGTTTTCTAGGAAGCATTGATTCATGTTGCTTTTTCTAGGTGACATTAACCATTGGTTGTTAGATTTTATACAAGGCAATGATGCTTGTTGGTGAATTCCAAGAGTCTTTGATGGGTACTCTATAAGAACTTTTACTATAAATTGACTAGGTTCCTTCTCCTCTCCATATGTATACACAACTTGAGTGATATTTGAAAACAAAGAGAGAGTGAGAGCAAGTCTCCCATCGATAGCTCTATCAAGAAAGGAGAAGAAAGGAGGAGAGAGAGATCAAGCCTTTGACATTTTCTTTGATTTTTGTAGCATTTCAGTGTATCAACATGTCTTTCGCAGGTAAGCCAATGTATTACTAATATGATGTTCTAATTTCTAGTATGATAATATATTTTATTCTATAAACGGAATTGATTATCGTTTCATATTTAAGCAATCTATACCATTTGATTATCTAGTATCTTGATTTTCAAACATATTTTTGTATTCGATGGAACAAAATCGATTTTCATGTCTGGGGAATGTATGTATTCATTGTGAAAAATCACTTTGGGTAATAATTATTTAAGTTAATACAAATTCTTTTCATCTTTCTGTCATATTAGTTTACTATCTGATGGTTAATAAAAGAATCTCCAAAAAGAAGACTTGTGGGGCTTATGAGGTGAAAAGATTATGGCGCACAGGTCGTCATATTTCAAAGAGGTGATTGCCTTTGATTATTCGAATTCCATTCTTTCTTTAGCTTCTCTCACATATACTTCAAAGAGGAGACAGAGATCTTCCTCCTGAATCCTTTGATCTTGTCTCAGGAAACCCAATGAAGTCAAGAACCACCACAACAAGAAGAAAAACAGAACCAAAGCTGATTGGGGTGGGATTTCAAGGGACCTCTTGGAATGCATCACCAGTCGTCTGAGCCTACTTGATTACATCCGATTCCGAGCAGTCTGCCATGGATGGAGTTATGCCACGGTCAAATTCAATCACCCGTTCTTATTCCTCTCTCGCGTGATCCGTTCGAACAAACGTGTCATCCACGACCCATCGGACGGGAAGACGTACGAAATCGATAGACCTGAGTTCTACGGCAACCACTTGCTAGGTTCAAGTCATGGATGGTTGATACTGTGCTCATTCAGAAAAAGACAATTGTCCCTTTTGAATCCTTTCTCTGGGGAGTGTGTGGTATTACCACCTCTCGAAAAGAATATCAGTATGTACTACTTAAGGGAGGTGGTTGCGCTGTTGTCCCCTCCCACTTCACCAAACTGCGTCCTATTCGTGCAGGCATCAGGGGAGAGGATTCTGTATTATAGGATTGGAGATGACAAGTGGGAAGATAATCTAGTTCTGTTTTGTTCAAAACAAGTCATATCGCACACAGGCAATTTCTCTGTCTTGCTCACAGAAGTCTGATACATATCGATGTCGTCACCAAACAACTGAAGATGATCGAGCTCCCTCAATCTTTAATCCCCTTATTCGATACATGGTCGAATCGAGGGGGGAAATCTTGCTTGTTATTGTGAAACACACGCGCCATGAGTACTGTTGCTTGGGTGTAGGTTTTGAGGTCTTCAAGATGGATCATTCTTCGGGGAATTTGCAATGGGAGATGATGGAGGGACTTGGGGGACGAGCGATCTTCCTTGAACAAGGGTCGGCTGTCTGTGTTGATGCTTTGGAGGCTGGATGCAGAGGGGATTGTATTTTCTACACTCTTAAGCGATGGAAGAGGTTATGGAATATGTTTGATATGGTGAGCAAGAAAGCGGTACCTGGTCTAATAAGTCCACATCTGGAGTACAAGAAAAAATATACAGAAAGGGTTTGGTGCGTGCCCAACAAGTTTGATTTGGTGGATGTATCTGGGTTAATCTGGCTTAAGAGTGGCAATTAGGAACCTTTTTATTTTTATTTTTTGCGAATTGTCTCGTCAACCAGTGAGTTATGGGTCCATACTCTCAGACCTTTCTTTTTGGCATTCATGTTTTGCTCATCCAGAGGACCAACCTTGAATCACTATTAGTTAATTGATGTCACTACTATATATCGTGCGTCCTTTTTTATTTTTTTGGTTTTTTCAAGGTCTGTATACGAAGCGTTTACAAATCTCTTTCCTTCTCTATAATATGGCTTGTTTAATTATAATCAATGTGAACATTAACCACTCCCACATCTCTACTTCAAACAAATTTATAATCACTTTCAACTTCTAATATGAGACTTTCTAAGAACTCATCATATATATATAATAATAATCTTCAAGATATCGCAGTTAACCTGACAGGGGATTTTTCAAACATGTATAAATGTAATATTTAGATAAACAAATTTAAAATTTCATATATAAAATTAAAACTCAACCTTGGACAATAATGATCAAGGATGCACGCTTTAACAATGTTCAATTGATTTCGTGGCTTACTTTTGTGCCATTTCTTGTTTCTAATTAGTCAAGGGTTATTCATGTTTTTTTAATTTGATTTTTTTTTTTTTGGTCACACATTCTCTGTAGACCTAAAAATAAGGGGTATTCACGTTTTTGAAGATAATAAAGGGTCTTCTTTGTTGAAATTTAGAAACAGAAAGAATTGGGGATCTTTTTTCTCTTCTTTTGCATGTTCGTATGGGTTACATTTTTGTATGAGTCACTGCATTTGAAGCTAAACTGGGAACTAGATTAAATCTAACATTTTTCTTTTAAAAAAAATCATATATGTATCTTTCTATCTATTAAGTTCTTAACTTCATGTGTAACATTTTCATTTCTAATTTTATCCGTAGTTATTTATGAACTTTTAATTTTTATATTAAGATAAAGAATAGGAAAAAACAACATAATAATGTGAGATATTCATCAAATCTATCCTTTTAATACCTATTTTCTATGTTAATGATATATTGAATGAATGGTGGTGATCGTGCCACATCATTTATTATTTTTTATTATATTTAAATTAAGATAATCATAAAATTTATTTGATAAATAGCTAATTTCATGTTAAATATAAGTTTCAACATTCAATCTCACTTTTCATGTGCAATAATCATGTTTTGGAAAATTTATTTACAATCATAAGTATATGTGGAAAAGCTCTCTTCAACGAGCTATTGATCACCCTAATTAGAGTTATGAATTTTTTAAAAATTTGGCAATAATTTATTTCTTGATTTTTTAATAATTGGATAATATCATCAATATTCACCAAATCTTAATGGTTTTTTTAGCATATATAATATCCTTAAAAATCACATTTTAGCAAAATATTTTTGATGATTTGTTATTTCCAATAATATCATTCAAAAGGGTTTAAAATTGTATATAAATGTCATTTTTTTTATCTATATATTCAAGCGATATTGTTGGTTTCAGAGTTTCAAATGGATAGTTTTACAATATAAGGTTAGTTGAAGGATATATATGTAAAAAGAACTCATTTTCTATTGTATTAGATCTCCTCTATATGTAATTTAATAATAAATTTTATAAACAATTTATTTGATTATTATTAAAAATTATTATATCATTTATGTATATATAACATGATATATTAAAAAATTAAGAGTATTGATTGTAGACAATTTATTTTTTTAGATTTTTTTTTTGGTTTACACACACATTGGGTGAAGAAAACTATAATAATCAAACCAGCCTTAGCACATCCACTTATCTAGCGAGGTGGATCTGGGACAGTCGATGCAAGTCAACAAAGCTAGTCATTCATACCCAATATGACCATTGGGGCACACTACCTTGACCTGAGTTTGGACCTAGCCTTAACCAGGGGAAGAAAGTGACCGCTAATACCACAAGGTGTAGCCAGGGCTGCTATGCTCTGCTCTCCTGAATTGGTAGAGATATGACCTGACCCTGATAAGCCACCTGCCATTGTTCGTAGCAGATGCAGTTAGCGCCTATGAGAGGGCTCTACGTTGCCACGATATCATAACAAACCCCTGTCTCAAATCCCATGGAATCTTCCATGAGAGAGAGGACATTCACAAATAAGCAATTCTAATTCTAAGATTTTCATCTTCTCCACTTATTCACTCCACTGACTTGAGCGTCGCAGTCATTTTGACCGACACCACACCGGTGTCCACTAGGCTCTTTTGGTGCAGGATCCCAAGTTCAACGACCCAGACCTTCACCTGGAGGCGGACCTCCGACTCGACCACTTTTAATGAAGGAAAACCCACCTTCAAAAGTGGTGGGGTCAATTGACTCCATCACAACACTCGTTCCCTAGTGGACAACTCAAGTTTGATCCCGGTATACCCCTCTTGTGGGGAGTTTCTCTTGGGTTCTAGGCCTTGTACCATGTGTGTACTTTCCAACTGTTACGACCAATGCATACATAAAAACATCCCAATCGAACGGTTGAGATAAAATAAACCCTGCAAATCGGTAAGGTGTCAGGCCCAGACTCTTCCAAATCTTTCCGTATGCATATTATGCTCACTAAAACATAACAATTACGAGATCAGATTAAGTCCAATGTATGTTGAATAATTTGATTGTCTAACACAATCGTAACCGTTTGATTTTATTATTTAAAGATATAAAATTTAATTGAATCATTAAAAAAAAATGTTAAAATTTAATTAATCTTAATTTTAATTTAAAAATCTCACGCTGTACGATTACAATCACCTTGAATAATTTGATTCCTAACTGGATTCCAACAATTACTCGCACCCCCTTGGTCAAAGGCAATGAATGCATCCGTTTCTCGAAATAGATTAGTAACAGAAAAATCACTCGCGGTTCATATTAAGCTGGAACTCTAGTCCCAAGAAATCGGTCACCAAAGCGTCTCCGCTGCTTCGCCGACTTTGGTTCTCTCTCTCTCTCTCTCTCTCTCTCTCTCTCTTTCCGTTCATAATTGCTCATTTTCGATTCCCAACTCAATTTCCGTTCATAATAGCTAATTTTCGATTCCCAAATCAAAAGAGATTCAACTGCGAATCGAGAGAGAGAGAGAGGGAGAGGGAGAGAGAGAGAGGGGCACTGAAGAGGTGAAGCTTTTCATCTTCTGTATTGTTTAAACGATGTTTCTTGGTCTTTCATTTCATGATTACGTTTTTTGAGTTTATTTTTTGGGCGAGGTTTCAGCATATGCTTCTCGGTTTTGATTCGGGGGTTTGTATCGTCCAATGCAGTTTGTGAGGCTTATTCCATGATTTTTATAGCGTGGTTTCATGTTTATTTATCTGTTTTTCTAGATTTCTATGCAATGATACGTTAATGGTTTTATTTATGTATGCATTTGGTTTTTTCCATGTGAAGTAGTCGTTCCATATTGCGAAAGTTTACTGTTTTTTTTTTATTATTATTAATTTGGGTACAGAGTCTACAGACTACACAGTATATTATTCTGTACCATGTTTTTTTTTTCTTTTTGGTTTTTAAAGGGCTTTTTTTTTTTTTTTGTATAGTTTGATGTATATATGCGTTATTTTTTTTTTTTTTCATACAATGTTAGTCATATGGGCCTTTTTTTTTAATTTCAGTGCAATGTATTCTTAGGGTCCATTTGGTTGTACGATTTGGGGCGATTTCGCTTTTTGAAAAGCTAAAATCCTAAAATTGTGCAGGCAAACGGGGTGGATTCCAACGGAATCAAAAGTTGGATTCTTTTTAATTTTTCTCTCGAAATCCGTATTTTAAAAAGTTCAAAAACTGCGATTTTTAGTCGGAATCAATTTTTTGAATTGAAAAGCAATTTTCTCTACTAAACATTAAATTCGTTTCAAATATTGATTCCTAAATTAAAAAAAAACATCTAAAAAAAGTTAAGGTCTAAAAGCATCTTAAAAAACAGTTTTATTCCAAAAATTACTTTTCAATATGTGTTTCCAAACGGAGCCTTAGTGTGATCTGGTGTTTCTAGTGTGAGGAAATAAAAAAAATGGGCTTCATTGGGCTCCCTACATTTAACATATAGCATTTTCTGGTGGGGAAGTCTTCCTACATTTAGGAGTGAATTTGACTTCTAAATGCATAGGCTTTACATCACACTTTATAAATTAAATGCTTCCAAGAGCTTTTTAGTGTACCCACAATGAATTTTGGGAAACCCACACTTTATGGATTAATAAAAAATTATGTAGGAAGTCATTGAAGAAGCAAGGTTGGAGAATACTCTCCTAAATGATCTTCTATATTTATTGGCTCCTAAATGTAAGGAATATTTAGGGAGTGTGGTTGGAGATGCTCTCAGTCATGTATAATAATAGTGTTGTATGGTTCAAACTTTCATATGTTTTTTGTAATTTTTCTTCAAATTTTTTGTCGAAGTAATTGGTTTGAGCTTATTTTCTCTGTTTTACGTATCTGTTTCAGTATTTTTTTTTGTATTGCTATATTTTTGGTTTTCTGTGTGCCATATGAGTTTCACATTGATCGATCAACTTTTATATGCTTTTGAATTTATTTTTCATTTTTTTCTTCAAGAGAAATAATCATTTTGTGCTTGCTTTCTGTTTTATATAGGATAATTTTGTATATTAACAATCTCAGGAAGGAATGTGGTTTTCTTACCCATTATGTTATTCTTTGAGAGAGACAGATCTTTATCTGGAAAGCAACTATGATTCACTAGAGAGTAGTTTTTCATTTTAAATTTCGGGCAAGATTTCATTGGATTTTATGTTTACCATCTGTACCATGTTATGGTTGTTTTAGGAATAAGTTTAAGCATATATGGTATCTTTTCTCAGCTTTTTTTTGCTTTGTATCCTCCTATGTAGTTTATGTTATCTTTGCTTTCCTTTTATATTGTGTTATATGAATGCTCATGTAATCGCATTTTTGTTGTTTCTTTATCTTTGTCTTTTCTTTTTTTTTTTTTTTGAGTTTATATGCAGTAGTGGAGTCACATGGTCCAATTCTTATATGCTTTTCCAATTTCAATTTATTTTCCAGGTGAAGTAATTCTTTTTTGCTTGCTTGTTGTTTTATTCCAGAGAGTATAGCATCTTTGAGTGTAGTATTCAGCTCGTCTCGTCTATACTATTTGCAACTACGACTTATCTATTATCTTGATTTTCAAACATATTGCATCTGTATTCCATATTCGATGGAACAAAATCGATTTTCATATCTGGGGGAATGTATGTATTCATTGTGAAAAATCACATTGGGTAATAATCATTGAAGATAATTCAAATTCTTTCCATCTTTCTTTCATATTAGATTCCTATATGATGGTTAATAAAAGAATCTCCGAAAAGAAGACATGTGGGGCTTGTGAGGATTGTGAGGTGAAAAGATTACGGCGCACAAGTCATCCTATTTCAAAGAGGTGATTGCCTTTGATGATTCGAATTCCTCTTCTTTCTTTAGTTTCCTTAGACATATATATAAGGATACAGAGATCGTCCTCTTGAATCCTTTGATTTTGTCTCAGGAAACACAATGAAGTCAAGAACCACAACAACAAGAAGAAAAACAGAACCACAAAGCTGATTGGGGTGGGATTTCAAGGGACCTCTTGGAATGCATCACCAATCGTCTGAGCCTACTTGATTACATCCGATTCCAAGCAGTCTGCCATGGATGGAGTTATGCCACGGTCAAATTCAATCGCCCGTTCTTATTCCTCGCTCGGAAGATCCATACGAACAAACGTTTCATCCATGACCCATTGGACAGGATGACATACGAAATCGAAAGGCCGGAGTTCTGCACCAACTACTTACTAGGTTCAAGTTTTGGCTGGTTGATACTGGGCTCGTTCGAAAGAAAACAATTGTCCCTCTTGAATCCTTTCTCCGGATAGTGTGTGATACTACCACCTCTCGAAAAAAAGATCAAGATACACGAGATATGGGAGGGGGTTGCAATTTCATCCCCTCCCACTTCATCGAAATGCGTCGTGTTGGTTGTGCAGGCATTACTGGGGAGGATTCTGTATTGTAAGATTGGAGATGACAAGTGGGATCAAATAGAAGAAAATTTTCTACATGGGCTTTTCTTTCTAAAACAAGTTATATCACACACAGGCAATTTCTATGTCTTGAGTGGCAAAGGTCTGATACATATTGATGTCGTCACCAAACAACTGAAGATGATTGCGCTCCCTCGATCTTCCACTGTTTTTTAGCCCGTACCATATAGTCAATTCTGGTAGCCTTGTGGAAAGGGTGAATAGTCAATTCTGGTAGCCTTGTGGAAAGGGTGAATAGTCAATTCTGGTAGCCTTGTGGAAAGGGTGAATAGTCAATTCTGGTATCCTAACAACTCCGTCCCATGGTTAAAGTCATGGAAGTAAAATCAAAGAAAATGATACACCCAACACCTTTTCCCAACCATTTTTATTTTTTTAACATAATATAATGAAATTTAAAATATATATCTATGTAAAATCAGTATATATTTTTATTTTGTTAAAAATATAAAAATGTTAAACTAAACAGCTGGAATCTCAATCCTTTGATAATGGAGTATATAGTTTGATTGGGAGATTACCTTTCGTTTGCATATAAGGCTACAAACGGGATTAAGTGTATAAACACTCAAAAGTTAAACCCTTAGAATCATTATCTTTTTGTGTGACACACGTTAAGAAAACATGATTGGATTCCCCATCCCAATTATGATATTTTTATGTCTATTTTGACATGTTTTAATAAAAATATGCCTACAATTTACCTCAAAAAACCTTATATTATTGCATATTTAAAATTTAAATTTATCTTGATTTTTCAAAAAAATGTATCTTGATATTCCAAAAAATGTAATTGGATTATTATATTGTAAAAAGACATAAAAAAATGGTAAAGATCAATGACCAGATAAAAGAAGTAAAAAATATAACGTAGAATTACATAGTTAATATAATAAAATAGTATTTCATTAAATAACATTACATAAAATCACAAAAAATGTGCAAAAAACTCACAAAACATAATGCAATTGCATTGTCAAATACATTTAAAATGTTTTTGAATTAAAAAAAAAGATGATGGTGGAAGTTAGAGGAGGGCTAAAAAAGTAGTCAAACCACCTCTCATATGATAGAGAGCTACGAAAAGAATCCAGGTGTAGTGATGCCGGTCACCAAAGATGAGTTTGTTGGTCAGAATTGATTTTTGAAGTGACCGAAGACATAGGAAGATATAAAAGGAATTCTACGTATGTCAGGTCATGAAGCTTCTGATGGGGGGTGTATTCTTGGGGTTTAAAATTTATTTTCATTTATAAAAAGTGGTGAATTAAATATCAATAAAAAATAATATTGTATAACACAGACAACCACAGGCTTAATTTAAAAAAAAAAAAAAAAAAAAAAAAAAAAACCCCAACGACCACATTCAAGTCCCTTCTAAAAAAAGCAAAGAAAAATTCATTTTTTCTATGGCGACTGATCAAAGATGCACAAACAACGTCACTACCATCGAACCACAGTCATTTTCATTTGGAATTGTCAGTGTGACATTTTCCAAGATTAAGATGTTTCATTGCTTTAGGGACAGTCATTACCTAGGACTATCAATTTCATGCGTAACATTTTCCAAAGTTAAGATGTTCCATTGCTTTAGGGTCGTCGTTACCTTGGACTATCTTTTCACTTAGGATTGTTAGCGTAACATTTTCCAAAGTTAAGATATTCCATTGTTTTAGGGTTGTCATTATCTTGGACTATCATTTTCATTTAGGATTGTTAGATTAACATTTATTTTTATTTTTATTGGTAAGTGAGAATTTTGTATTACTAAATTTAGTAACATGTACAAAATATACAAGAGTTAACTATCCAATAGGGTTGGAAGAATGAGCCAAATAGAGGGAAAGATGGGCAAGACCACCCTGCAACCTGTTTAACCTTTGCCCCCACCTATTAAGAAGCTATCTTGGTAGAAATACAAAACAAAAAGATTTACATCAAATTGAGAGCTTAAGGTGTTCCATTGCTTTAGGGTCGTCATTACCTTGGACTATACATTATTGAGTCACCTTGGACTACTTGAGTGGTGGATTAACTTCCGCGGACACTTGGAGCAGCTTGTCGTGATTTTCAAATATTGAATTTCATCAGTCGCATCAAACCACTGCTTGTCTGATCCTCAAGGATGAAAGAACACATGATTTTAAAGTGATAAGATCGGACAGTCACATACGTGTTGATAATTAAATTGTCCAATGCGGGTTGGACCTAACCCAATCACACCCCTACCTAGCTATAAATACCTCGTGATTAAGTCTGCCAACAAGTCGGATTCGGGTCGATCGGGTCAGGGTGAATTTGGACTCGACCCGTGACAAGACCTTGCAGACCTGACAGGTCCTTAAAAATCTGGACCCGGACCTAGACCAGGTTGGACCCGAACCCATGAATAATTAAATAAAAATAATACATCATGATAGCCCAAAAAAAAATTGCAAATGCAATCATCAACAATCAATCTGAGTGTGCAAGAAACCAAAATATCATCCCATCAATGATAAACTCATATAAAAACCCAAACCCAAACAACAAATCTTAATAATACACTTTTTTTTTCCATTTATATATTCGGGTCCACTGGGTCGGATTCAAATCGGATTAAATATATTACATATGTAATCAGGTTTGAGTCGGGTCCGATGCGGGACTAGCCAACCCGTTGAGAGGCCTGTCTGTGATCATGATTAATATCACATATTTATGAGTAATATCACATATTTCATGAAGTGAACCAAAACAGACACTTTTTTTCTGTGGTAGAGAAAGGCCTTAAGAAGACAGTAGTGGTGACAAAAAAGTACATATATCTACAAGTCTCTTGAACTGAATTGATCAAAGCATAGCCGCCCCATTCCTCTCCCACTTAAATCACGTGGTATATATAAATAATTTTTTTGGGTATAATAATATATATAAATATTATCCGCTCTCAAGGGCCGCGGAACTTATGTTTTTTTTTTTTCTTAGTTTGTGTATTTTCTATTTAGCTCTTCTCACCCCCTCTTGAATCCCTTTTAAAAATAAAATCGGATTGTAAATATTTACTTTTTATTTAAAAAATAATATATATAAATTAAAATTCCTAACTTTAATGGTCTATAATTACGTGACCCGAAATGAATGCTACTCACTCAACCCATTGAAACAGATTAACTGCCATGACTCCCACTTTCCAACACCCATCGAACAGCAACGATGAGTTCATCATCCGCAAATCAGGAAATTATGTTCCAAGCTATTGGGGGTGATTTTTTCATTTCCTTTGATCTGGTGAGTTCCTCACCTGTCTTCTTAATTAATAGTACTATTGTTTGTTGTCTATTCTAGTTGCTTTTGGTTAATTAATTAGTACAATAATTGCAATAGTACATTGTGGAAGGGGAAAGTGTATATAAGGTTACATTAGTTTGAAATGTAACCGATTGTTACACACATTTAATTATTAATCTGAACTTCACCCAAAACCTAAATGTTTAAAGAAATGTAAATCATTTATTTCATCATATCATTTTTATATAAAATAAAATAAAAAACTGTCAATAAAAAATAATTTAACATCAAACATCAGATTCAACAAAAAATAAATATATATAAAAATTGGGTGATTAAACTCAATTGCAATCAAAACAGTGGTCGAAAAAAATCCTCCAGAAGAAATTTCCAATCAGCTGCTATGTGTTCTAAAAAACAATATTCGTGTTAAAAAAATGATCAATTGTTGTGGATGAATAACAATTTTCGATCCTAAGTGCTTTTTTTTAAAAATGGTTATAAAAAATCAATTGATTTTGGAAGATTAGAATTCGATTATAAGAATAAAAAAAATATCATTAATGACCCAGTTGCATGGTTTCTAAAATGTGCAATTATGGTATTTTAACTAGGGAAAATGACTGAAAAAATCTCTTAAAAGTTTGAAATACTCAGCCATTTTTAAAAATTATATCTAAAAAAGTCTCATTCCACAATTTTGGAAACACAAAATACTAATATTTTTTTATGTAATTAAATATTTAATATCCATTTTTATTTCACACTAAAAATCTATTTTTTCAACAACACAACAATTTCCTATACATGATGAAAATCAATCCTCTTATAGGTTTTGTTATTGTATATCATACTGTGTGTTTCTTATATATATCTTACATGATATTGTTTATCATTTTTCATTGTGTATAATCATAATGTGTAATTTAAATCTATATCGTGTCCCAATACAGCAGATGATATTTTAGTATTCTAAATCTTTATTCACATTTTTTATTTTTTTTATTTACATATTTTTATGATATTATTAATACATATTCATTTTTTAAAAAAAAACATCAATATTTAATGGAGTTCATCATAAAAAACTCAAATTACATTGGTACATATTTCACAAAATCCACCTGAATTTACAATAAAAAAAATCGATTAACGTGAAAATGTGTGAAATATATTAATAAAATTAAGATTGTGAAATATTTTAACAAAGTTAAGAGATATGGAATGTATTAAAGATCTAATTACATAATGATAGATTAGTCTTTAATCAAGGAATTTTAGAATTAAAATGAATTTGTGATCTTGATAGAAAGTTGGTGGAAATAAAGAAACACCTCATATATACATTAGTCTATTTACTTTTTCAGGAATGAAAATCATCGATAGCTGAATGATTGTTTAGTCACACACATTAAAAAAGACATATTCGAAAATGTTGATAATAAAATTATCATACACTGATTTCAAAATATAAAATTTCATCGAAGACAATTATAAAAGTTTATATATTGTAAATTTTTGATGATTTATTTTTAATTAATATAAGTTGATACGTTTTCAAAAGAAAAATTTAAATTTTTTATAACTATATGATAACAGTTGATCTTTTAAAAATTTTATAAAATTTATTTTTTTGAATAACCAATTAATAAAAATTTCTGAAACCGCCATTGCTGACCCAACAACCATATTCAAGTCCCCTCTAAAAAAAACAAGGAAAAATTCATTTTTTCTATGGCGACTGGTCAAAGATGCAGAAACAACGTCACTACCATCGAATCACAGTCATTTTGATTTGGAATTGTCTGTGACATTTTCCAAGATTAAGATGTTTCATTGCTTTAGGGACAGTAATTATCTAGGACTATCAATTTCATTTAGGATCGTTAGCGTAACATTTTCCCAAGTTAAGATGTTCCATTGCTTTAGGGTCGTCGTTACCTTGGACTATCATTTTCACTTAGGATTGTTAGCGTAACATTTTCCAAAGTTAAGATATTCCATTGCTTCAGGGTTGTCATTACCTTGGACTATCATTTTCATTTAGGATTGTTAGCGTAACATTTTTAAAATTTAAGATGTTCCATTGCTTTAGGGTCGTCATTACCTTGGACTACTTGAGTGGTGGATTAACTTCTATGGACACCTGGCGCAGTTCGTCGTGATTTTCAAATATTGAATTTAATAAGTTGCATCAAACCACTTCTTGTCTGGTCCTCAAGGATGAAAGAGCACAGTATCTTAAAATGATAAGATCGAACGATCACAAACGTGTTAAACAATTAATTTATCCAACACGGGTTGGACCTAACCCAATCCCACCCCTACTTGGCTATAAATACCCGGATAATATAATGAAACTAAATATCCATACCTCACTAATATTCTAGCTCAAACTCTCTTCACATGCACCAAATGGCTGCCATGGCTTCTGTTCTCCAAAACCCATCAAACGGTGTTGTCCGGAAAACCGCAGAATTTGCACCAAGCTATTGGGGCGATTTTTTCATCTCCTTCACCTCTGTAAGGCCTTCATGCATTAATTTATTCACAAATGGCACAAAACGCAATGTCATTAATTCACAATGCATGTACTTGTGGTTGATGTTTATAATGCAGAAGTCTGATCCGTGCACCGATGAAAGAGAGAATAAGCTTAAGGAAGAAGTGAAGAATATGTTGTTGATCAGTCACTCTGATGAGCCACTCCAAGAGATGGAGTTGATCAATGTGATACAACGCCTTGGTATTGGGTACCTCTTTGAAGAACAGATTGATGAGGCTCTCAAACGTATTCATGGTGTGGATGTCATCGATGATGACAGTCTACATTTATTTTCCCTTCGTTTTAGGTTACTACGTCAAGCCGGGTACAACGTCCCATCCGGTGAGCACTTGAAAACATTATTTAACTTCACAATTTCATTTCATCTTTGAACTCGTATTTGTTATATTTGTGTTAAATTTGTGTTTTTTTTTTTTTTTTTTTTTGTGTTATTTATGTTCTTCTTTGAACACGTATTTGTTATATTTACTTCTGATATTACCAGATGGTTTCAACAAGTTCAAAGACGAAGATGGGAAGTTCAAGGAGGGCCTGATCAATGGCGACGCCAAGGGTTTGTTGAGCATGTACGAGGCGGCGTACCTAGGAATTCTTGGAGAGGCAATCCTGGATGAAGCCACTGCTTTTGCGAGAGAGCATTTGAAGTCGTTGGTGGGTCAGGTAAGTGCTTCTCTCGCGAAAGACATAGAGCTCGCATTGGAGAAGCCAATGCGTAGGGCGATGGTCAGGATTCGAGCAAGGCAATACATCTCTGTATATGAGATGGATGAGCAACGGAATGATGTGCTTCTTGAGCTTGCGAAGTTGGATTACAATAGGCTCCAACAGTTGCACCAGAGGGAACTTAGGGACCTCTCTGTGTAAGTTGATTAACATCGTTCATACAAATTTGGATTTAATATAATATACCTTTTGTTTGAGGTCATTTATATATTTATATATATGGATTTTTCTTTTGTACTTGTCAAGTGCACATGACCTTGGAAGCAATTTTTAGGATGATTTGGGTATATTAAAGTTCCCCACAGGTAACATCTTTTGTTGGGTACGTGATAAATGCATCTCTGTATAGGTGGTGGAAGGAGGCCGGACTCACTCATCAGCTGAGTTTTACAAGAGATAGAATTGTGGAGTGCTACTTCTGGGCTCTAGGAACATTCTATGAGCCCCGGTATTCCCGGGGTAGGACTATGCTGACAAAAGTAATGATGTTAACATCATTGTTGGATGACATTTATGACGCATATGGAACAATAGAAGAAGTGGAACCTTTCAACCATGTGATCCAAAGGTTTTACTCATATATACTATTCGTCATTCAAATCATGTACTGCTAATTAATCTCACACGTTCTGTTGAACTAATATTATATATGTTTCAGATGGGATTTGGAAGCCCTGCATGAGCTACCGGATTACATGAAGGTGTACATCGTCGCATTGTTCAATACATTCAATGATTTCGAGGAGGAGCTTAGAGCGGAAGGCAATGCCTACAGAGTGGAATATCTCAGGGAAGCTGTATGCATGTTCTCCATTTAATCTAACATTTGTCTACTGTCATTTATAATTGAAGTTGGGGAAAATAAATAATTAATAAATATCAACTAATAACTATTTGTTAATTAATTTTTAACTGTGGGTACTGCTGTTTCACAGTTTAAATTACAGTCAAAGGCATACCATCACGAGTTCTTATGGGAACATAACAAATATGTGCCAAAGTTCCATGAACACTTGCAAGTCTCTGCTGTAAGCTGCACTTATCCTCTGTTCTACGTTTGTTCCTTGGTGGGGATGGGCGATATGGCTACAAAGGAAGCTTTTGATTGGGTGATCAAAGTACCAAAAATCATATGGTCTTCTTCTCTGATAGCCAGATTAGTGGATGATATGTACCCACACAAGGTATATGATAGGTCTTATTATAAAAGGGATAAGAAAATGTAACGATAACAAAATGTGCTAATTGTAGATTAATTGTTTTGAGTTTATAGATAGAACAAGGCAATGACCACATGCCAACAAGTGTCCAATGCTACGCGATCGAGCACGGCCTCACGGAAGAGGAGGCGGTGCAGAAGATTAGTGAAGTATTAGTGGAAGATGAATGGAAGAGGATGAATGAAGAGCTTCTCAAGCATGATCAGGGGATACCTCTGGCTCTCTACATGCCTGCTTTTAACTTGGCATGTGTGATGGCCGAAGCTTACAAAAATGGTGATGGATACAATAATCCAGAGGGTGACATGAAAGATAACGTCTCCATGATATTAGTTGATCGTGTGACCATTTAAGGGTGGTTGGGTATTTATTGTTAAAATCTAAAATAAAGCTCAAGATAATGTATCTCTAAATATTTTATTCACTTCATAAAGATATTACGTTGGATCTGTTTATGAAGTTAAATATTTATGGTTGGATAGATACAAATCTCAATATCTGACATTTGATGTTATTCAATTACATTATTTCCTAAAACTCTTTAGTGTTTATTGATCACAACACTCAATTTATGCATGGATGTTTTATGATCTATACTGTCACCCTTTCGCCGGAGTGTGAGATGCATCATGTTTCATTAATGAATAAATAAATATGTAAAATTAATTGGAGTATATACTTAATTTATTTATAAATAAAAATTTATTTCACATTAATAGATGGTGTATACTTTGTTTTTTTTTATAAATTAAAAACACGTGCTAATTGCAAGCAGGGTTAAATGTACTTGATTTTCCTAGCTAACGTATTAAAAAAAATAATTAAATGAAAAATTTTGTGGCTGATCGATGACTGATTCAAACTTTCCAATCTGTACCGAAAATACATGGAATTAAAATTGATTATTAACAATTTTATAAGACATGATATTGTTTCAAATATTTTAACAAAAAAGAAAAATGCTACAATCAATCCATTTTAATTTACTGACCACAACTCAATTTGGCTATGCATGTTTTCAATTTGTTAAGATCATATATTTCATTTAATGAGATATGTAATTTTATAAAAATTAAATTATATACTCCATAAATTAAATTGTATCGTTTATAGAAAATGTGTTCAACAAGATATTAACATCAATACAATGAGATGAGGGGACTAACAATACATATGAGATATATAGTATTTAAGGCTGTAAAAAAAATTGAGGGTCTTAGTGTACAAAAAAATTGTAAATTACAAATATCAACTAAAATATAATTCCGAGGGATTTGGACCAATTATATATATTATATTCTACAAAAAAAAAGAAGTTAAGAATCTCATGCACAAATCTCTCTCTCTCTCTATATATATATATAGATATAGAAATATTATATTTAGTTATATACAAAAAATAATAAACTTCATGCACAAATAAAATATTTTATTATTTATTAATTTTTTTAATTGGGGTGTTAAATAATTATATACGTGTGATGGTGTTGAAATAGTAAATAACATCAAAGTAATTATGTAATTTTACTTTCTAAGATTGTGACAAAACTTTGATGGTTTTTTAGAGTATTTTCCCTAAAACTAATGTTCTCTACACGCGAATTGCTAAAAGAGGACTAAAGGGATTACAATGAGACTGCCCTAGTAAGGTACCTGACCCTATTAGGTCGAGTTGGATTTGGGTTTGGGATAAGTTTGGGACGGATAAAAAAAAACAAACTGGTTTAACACGAGAAATCGTTTCACTTAGCAAACCCCGATCTAAACCCGCTCTGGTTGTAATAAATAATAAGATTAAATATTTATTATAATAATTACATAATTTATATATGTTATTTGATATTCCAAAACGCGCTAATATCAAAAAAATAAGAATGAAGAAACTCAAACACTAAGCCCCTGTTCAGATTGAAGAATTGAGTTATTCTGAATAGATAACTATGCCAGTATAGATAACAATTCTACAGGTGTAAGAGATATTTTGTTTGGTTATGTTTTTTTTTATTCTCGTTGTAAAACGTAAGAATAAATGTTGAGTTGTTTGGTTGATAAAGATAAAATATAAATAAAGTGTATAAAGTTGATTTGACATGTGGACCCTTTGATATATAAGATGTGTTGATAGGTGATTTTATGTGATAAGGTGTAAAAAGTTGATTTGACATGTGGGTCCATAGGAATAGATAAACTTAATATAGTTTATCCTAGTGGTTACTTAGAATTATTATACTTTCTTGTACTCGTTTAAACTAACTTAGTAATATCAAGTTATACTATGCAAACAAACAACCATTTTTCCTATCCATTCTTATACCA
>CM060875.1:32611478-32773978 GCA_030737845.1 Acorus calamus
CAATAGCATCAGATAATATATGCATGTGCGCGAACGCGCGCGTGTGTGTGTAATCAAAATTTGTAAAATATGTAATCAATATACACTAAACAATAATGATGGTAAAAGCGTAGAATTTAATCACCGGGGAGAGTCGAATGAAGAAGTCACCCCAATAACTTGGTTCATAGTGTATATTTTTGCGAACAACCTCATCTTTTCCTTTCAATGGGTGTTGTAGTGAAGCAGTCATGGCACTCATTCGGCTCTTCTGCACGAATACATTATCATCATCATCGTCACATATATATATATACAATCAAACCTTGTAAAATATGTAATCAATAACAATAATGATGACCAGGACTGAAGCCATGGCAATCATAGCAATCATAATAGTTTAATCTCACTCTAATATTCAGGGCTAGATTCAGTGAGACGCCACCTGAGTAGAGGTCCCTAAATCTTAAAAAAATATTTAACAAAAAAATGCTTTAGAATTTTTCAAATATATATGTATATATAGAAAATATTTTTTAAATTTATCAAATTGAAAACAAATTTCAAGATTTAAAGAATTTCTTTTAGATGTTTTTATTCATTTTTAAATGAAGACTTGATAAGTTTTACTTTTTTGTTACTTTATCATTTCTAGATGTTTTTTATTTTTTATTTACATCAATCGTTGTTATTTATTTTTTATTATTATTATGGTCCGTTTAGGCCCCATTTGTAATCACTTGCACCTGCTTACATTCACCATTTAGGTAAACTCTTAACCCTGACCTAACTTTGAACTGCTTGCTGCTGGATTCGCATCTGCAACCTATGTCTCCATCTCTACTGCTGGAACTTCAGGTGGATAAACTGTGAATATGCTTCATAGGGATTATGTAGTAATATAAACAGGTTTGGGAGTTAGATTCTTCCCAAAAGCGGACTTCAAAACTAAGTTTACAGGAAATTAGCTTTTTCCAAATAGCATATATAAATAATGGGTTTTGTTAACGAGTGCCCTGAGGGCACTGATTAACCCACATTTATTGCTGCCTTTTTAAACAGTCCAATAAATTAATTATCATATGAATATAAAACAATGAAATTGTTTTTTAAATACTAACAACACCCATAATAAATTCACCATATTTTTTTCTTCTTCCCTCCCATACTCTATTTTTTCCCTCTAATATTTTTTTTTCTTCTCTCCCATACCCTATTTATTCATAAATAATATATAAAAATTTCACTTTATATACAAAAATAAATATTTTTCAATTGTTTGGTATATATATATATATATTTTAACATAAATAGGACATTTTTCCTAAAAATATGTTATTTATGCTTGTAACATTTTTATTTTTAAATATTGTGTAAGGGAGAAAAAAATTGGGTGTGGGAGGAAAGAAGAAAAAATGTGATGAGTTTATTAGGGGTGTTGTTGGTATTTAAAAAAATCTTTTATTTTTTTTAACCATATCATAATTAATTTATTGGATTGCCTAAAAAGTGAACAATTAATGCGGATTAACCAGTGCCCTGAGGGCACTCGTTAACAAAATCCATAAATAATTAAAAATAATCTCTAAAAAAGCTTTACTTAAATAAACGTAAGTAAAATAATTATCAAAATTCCAATAAAATGCAACACGTTATAATTATGAAGGATATATTATCATTGGAACAAAAAAATATATAATTAAAGCACTCTTTTTATAGACAAATTGTCAAACATTCCCACAACAAATTATATTTAAATATTGGTCTGTGTTAGATTTCTTTTAATATCAACCCCTTTTTAGATTAAAAAAAGGTTCGCAAACAGTGTACATATTATGGCAGATTGTCAGATGTGGTCCATGATATGATAAAAATGAAAAGTTAAATAAGCCTTTTAAGAAATCTTGCCCACCGCGTGTAAGTGTGTGTGATTTATATAAGAATAACGAAAATCATGTCTGTTACGGACATTTAAAATAAGGTCATAACGAAAATTATGCCTGTTACGGACATTGAAAATGATGTCATTTCCTTTTACATATGCCATTCTTTTTTGGGTTTTTTTTTACTATATACCCCTCTTAAAACCTTTATTTGTCAAATTACCCCTCCTATTTCCACCATCTCATAAATAACCGTGAAATATTTATAACTAATGTAAACATAAGGTTAGTATCCGTAAAAATTGGTTAAAAATTTCTGCTATCCACCGTCAGTGACATGTAAATAATCCAAAATACCCTCCCCACTATTTGTTTGCTTGGCCGAATTTAATCTCATGTCCCTCTTCCTTCACCCTTCTCTCCTTCATTTTTTCCATCACTTCTCCCGCTTTGTCTTACATTTCTCTTCTTATTCAATTTCTTTGTAAATCAAACCACATCACTCACACCCTCTCGTAAACCAAACCAAACTATACTTTTTACCAAACCAAACCCAAACCACATGACTTCTTTAATGAGCTATCATCCCAACCCAAATCCACACCGGAATTCCATGTTGAATGTGGACATCAAGCAAAGGAAAAAAATTTACAAATATTAATAATAGGGGATAAGTTTTCGTCTTTCATCTTCTTCAAATGTCAGCCATGGGGGAGTAGAGAAGGAATGAAAGAGAGAGAAAAGTGACACAGCTTTGGGTAGTCATTCGTTAGATCATGTAATTTTCACTTTTCGTCAGTGGATCCATATAATTTAAATGGGTATATATATATTTTGTTTAACTAAAATGCGTGTCTTGTTCAAAAGAATCAAAGCATGTAGGATAATTATTACACTTGATTTTTTTTTTTAAAAAAAATCACTAGGCGAGCTCCTTAGTTTTTTTTTCAAAGAAAAGCAATGCCCAATTGTACACTAGAAGTTGCATGCTGGATAGTTGTTAATATTTATCCTTAAAATGAATAATGGTCACAATTTTTTTTTAATAGAACTAAAAATATTTGTTTTATTTTGGAGGCCCTCTTTGATTGGGCCCTTCGGCAGCCTCTTAGCCCGCCTAGGTGAGGGTCCGCCAAGGAAACAACATGAACTTGTGAATTTTATTTTATTATTGCATTTATATATTTTTTGTTTGAATTTTTTTTATATTGATAAGTATTTTGTTCTGATCAATTTTGTTCTTATCAATAAATAACAAGACTCGAATTCAAATCCTTTTTGTAAAGAGGGGGTACTTAATTCTACCATCCTACTAAGAGAACATTCGGATTTGTTTGATTTAATTAATTAATAATTATTTAATCTCTTCTTTTCATTTTACATCGGCTGGTTTTGTTTTGTTTTGGTTTGGTGTGAAATTAGAAACGTTGCATTTTCATATAAAATATAAAAAAATTAATTAATTGCATGCATGGACGTGAACTCCACTGGTACATTAATTCTACGTAGCAACACTTGCATAATATATGCACATATACAATTTGCACGTGAATGTTGCGTTATCTTTCACAGAAGCTCCAGCATATTATTTTATTTTATGTTTTTAAATAAATGCTCTCTATCCAGAGCAGAGAGAAATAGGACCATTAAACCCAGGGGACTAAACTATTTTTAACCTCTTCCACCTGGTAGGAGTGGATCACACTCCTTCCCACTAAGGGGAGGGGTGTCAAGACCGCCACTCTAAGTCCCTGTTTGTTTTAGGAATGAGCTTTCGAATAACCCGAATAACCTCGAATAAGTGATAAAGGGTGTTTGTTTGCCTGGATAACCCTTGATAAAGTATGTCAGAATAAACTGATATAAAGTGGTATATGGATATTTCAATCAACCCCTAGAATTAAAATTATCCTAGGTTATTCCATCCAAAGAATATGTGAGTCCACTGTCAAATCAACTGTAATCATCTGTTATAAATCACATGTCAAATCAACTATCGTTATTTTTTTTACCTTTTTAAATCTTTATACATACTTTATTCACATTTTATCCAAACAACAAAATATTTATTCTTACATTTACCAACGAAAATAATTCAAAAACAATCAAACACAAATTTATTTTATCCTTATTTATACTTACTTATGCTTAGATAATGTTATCCAAGAATACAATTTATTCCCGTTTGAAACAGGGGTTAAAGTTCTAGCATATTTTTGAAAAGATTAATGAGTTGATGCATGATGTATATTTTTAACCAGATGGAAGATAAAAGTAGGACTAGAAAATGACCAGACAAATACAATAAAGTACAACTAAAAACAAAACCAGAGGGACTGATCACTCCAAGGGTCATTTCA
The DNA here is from genome assembly GCA_030737845.1 of Acorus calamus. Lineage (NCBI taxonomy): Eukaryota > Viridiplantae > Streptophyta > Magnoliopsida > Acorales > Acoraceae > Acorus > Acorus calamus. The sequence continues at coordinate 32,615,701 of CM060875.1, forward strand.
GATGGTTAGGTGGAAGAGATTTCCACCCAACCCATCGCCCAAAGATTCCTTTTGGGGCGATCAATAGTAATGATCAATCTTTTGTTAGCAAAATAGTATTAAAACAAAATAAAGGTGTACTGATTTAAAGAATCTGTTATGTTGAAAAGTGAAGATCAAGGTTAGAATTAGACTCTATGTTTTTAAAACTTTGTTCGCCCCGCGCTGATGCTCATATATTCCGGCGATAGTCTTCCAGGATACAACGATCAAATCGACATCTGGTAGCAACACTTCAAACCAAAGAACCAACGAACCTTGTGTGTTTTTGGAACTCTCTCTGACTTTAATGCAATGGAGACTCGAATGCAAACTCTTAGGACTGGAATGCCTGTTGCAGTGAATGAATTGAATACTTAAAAAATGCAGAGAATTTGTGGTATTTGTATAGGAAAAAATTGGTTGAAGAGACTCTTGGATTCCTCTGTTGGGTTTTTTTCTGAAACAGAGTCTCAAGCACCCATTGATTCAAATAATAAACGGTCTGATCATATCTGTCGATCCGACGGCCCACATTACATCTGCGGATCCATTCGATCAACGGTCCAGATTTAATCCGATCATCCCACATCACATCTGTCGCTCGACGACCCGGATTTCATTTGATCAGAATGATCTCCACCCTCCGATCAGACAAAAGGTTCAAAAAGAAAAGATTTCAGCTCCTAGCGATGATGCATAGTGCCAAATGCGCCCTAAAATGCCCAATACGCCCTCACCCCGCTTGGAAAGGTCCACCATAGGGTATCCATCAAAATCAATTCACTAGAGTACAAGGAGTCCATCTTATAAATCCTCAATACTTTTTGTTTTTAACCGATGTGGGACTGAAGTTTTTTTTTCCCCAACCACGAACCACTTTCAGCATGTTATTGGGAGAACTTTGAATTCAATTTTCTCATTCATCCAAACTTGATTTTGATAATGTAAATATACTACGCTCATCTACTCAACGAGAGGAACGCAATCCAATGGGTTTCCACTAAATATAATTATTGGAACCCAAACTCATTTTAACCCCAAATTAGTCAAAACTCAAGTTTTTCCAACATCTTTATCATGAGAATGACACTCCTCTTGCCCCGACAATGTCGCGACCCCATTCTATGATAACTAAAGTTGTCATCTCCCACATATTCTCTACGTAGACATGGCAGTTCATAAAATACTGCGTTGCTACGTGTTCGCCAGATCGCCGTGATCACCGGGATCACCAATTGGAGTATAATGATTTATATATATTTGAGTTCTCCTGTCGGCGCCAAACCTTCCCCTTTGTCCAAAGCTCTTCCATATTATCGAAGGCAGTACGAAGGCGGTGCCCAAACCTTCCCCTCTGACAGAAAAGGTGAGTAAAAGTCTCGGGTTCCTCTACACAAAGAGAGTAACCAATCCGAGGATCTTCACAGAAAAAATGATGTATAACTGGGCAGTACCAGCGGTGGAATCAAGAGTTTTGTAAAGAGGAGCCTAATATGACTTGTATAAATACTTTTTAAAGTTATATCATTATATTTTTTTAATATGATAGATTAAAAAAAGAATATGTTTAAAATAAACACATTTACATAAAATATATTATTGAATAGTTTTAAAAGATATTTTTCATATTTTAAAGCAATATGTCAAATTTCACAGTGATGATTAACAAAAATCATGTCAAAACATAGATCTAATAAGCAATAAATACCTTTAAATTATAATGATCATGTAAATAAATAAATAAAAATATTGTTAATTTTTTATAATTTTTTCTTAGAATCCATAAAAACATAATATCTTAAATTATGACACATAGATTAGCATCATTAAGAAGAATCTTTTTAGAGATGATGATGATTGATATTATGAACAATTGAGACATATATAAAAAAATATTTAAATTTTTTTAAATGGATAAATGGATAATGGATTGTTACTATTCTACCACTGGACTATTGGTGACTTTTATAACAAATTTAAAAAAAAGGTTTTTTTAATTTTAAGTCCCTGTAAACATATCTATTTAGGTATCGATCCCTCACTTTTTCACACTTTGGTTTTAGTCTCAAATTTAAAGGATTAGTTGATTAAAATAAAAACCAAATAATTTAGGGATAGATCCCTCCCAGGGACTAAAACAAAAAATCTAGAGATTAAAACTAAAATATGAAGAAATGATTGATCACTAAATTATCATTAGAGTTCTAGCTCATTAGTGTTATTATATATCTTCAAACTTTTATATCAGATGTAACTTTTTGTTCTACTCTTGTAATATCTCTTGTAATATGTTGGCAAGTGCACTAAGGTGGAAGAATGGGCCGGGGTAGATAGGATACAGGGTGAACCAGCACAACTTTCCCTCTCTCTTCCCTATCCCTTTCCCTTATTAACCGGCTAACCTTTGTACACTTTGTAAATTCTTACAGAAATACAAAGTTTTCAATTACCAATAAAAAAAAACAATACACATACACATTTTGAGATTAAAAGCATATAAAAATACAATCATTTACCTAAGCAAATAGAAATCAGCACTTTCTACAACATGCGAATCAAGCTTCAGTTAACTCTGTAAGCACCTCTCATCTCTTTGAAAGAAATCAGGGGATAAAATCATAAGGAGCACTATTATTAAAAAAAAATTACAACATTATATATTGTTTCATCAAACAACTAAAATAAAATAAAATTCAACTTTGGATATAAGCCACTACCCATTCAAATAATGGGCACTTGATTAACTAGCAGTGAGTATATATTATCTTTCATCACACCAGATGGTTCGTTGTATGAATTGTGATCTTTGTAAATGACTTCCATCATGCATGCCAGATTAAGGGCGGGCTTTCGGGCCTCAATGGGAATGGAGAATGGTTTGAGAAGCTCTTCATTTATGGTTTTACTGGATTCTTTTATCATCTTCTGAAAACTCCAGGCAGGCTTCCTCTTCTGAGATGCCCTTTTCCAACACGTAGCACTGGACACTTGAAATCACCTGGCCCTCCCTCTTGTTTTATCTTCCATACAATGTGGTCATTTTCATGATGTTAGAATTTAGGGAAGATATGATAAAATAGAAACCGAAGAGAAGACGTGTAAATATCTTTAAAAACCACATTGTTCATTGATTCGAAAAAATGAATGAGGTTACTTGTTCAACCGTTGGATTAATTAAATTTGAATTGTAACATTATTATGATACAATAAATATTTTAGTTATCATTACTAAATAAATTAATTTATAAAAAATAAAAAATATTAAAAAATCTTTGCTTAATTATAAAAAATTAAATCTTAATACTTTATAAATTCTTTCTTAACATCATAAAATAAAATTTTCATGTAAAATATAAATATTTATTGGATTTAATATTTTAATAAATAATTACTCATAATTTTTGTGAATAAAAACCAACCGGTTTAATCAACCCAAAACCGATTTTCCAAAACCTTTAGGCTCCGTTTGGTAACGAGGTTTGGACAGATTCCATTTTTTGAAAAGCTAAAATCCCAAAATCGTACAGCCAAACGGGGTGAATTCCGACATAATCAAAAGTTGGATTCTTTTTAATTTCTCTCTTGAAATCTGTGTTTTAAAAAGCTCAAAAACAACGATTTTTTGTCGGAATGATTTTTTGAATTGAAAAGCAACTTTCTCTACCTAACATTAAACTTCTTTCAAATATTGATTCCTAAATTAAAAAAAAGCATCTCAAAAAAGTCAAGATCTAAAATCATCTTAAAAAACAGCTTTAGTCCAATTGGCGGGTTGATTAATATTTACTGATTTTTCAGTCATTGTGTTATAAAAATAAATGGAACTGAAATTCAGACCCAGGTGATGGTTTAATTAACCAATCGGATCAAATGGGGTTTTGAACCACAGAAAATTACATGAATTTTTGTTTCTCAAAATCGAAATTTGATTACTTATTTTTAACTAAAATCATGTAAACACACTACATTTTTTTTTTTATAAAATCAAATATTCAAAAAGTCATCATTATAAAAATATTTTTTTTTTTAGATAAAAAGCCCAACAATAACCACTACGTATGATTTTGCAATTACCTTGTCTCTCTCCACGTCAACAATATCATCCATGAATCGGCTAATCAGTGCAGTAGATTGGAGGATCTGTGGTACACTTATCACCCAATCATAGACTTCTTTTGTTAAATTAATGTCTTCTAACCCAACAAGAGTAGCACAGTGTAGCATTGGGTCTGCTCAGAAGGCTAACGCTCAAATGCTCTTCAAATGTTGGAACATATCGCTCTACACCCCATATTGCATCTTGTAGGTACACTCCAGACAAATCTTTCATCTGCATTTGCATATAGGCGTTGTTACATTAAATTATTTTGTAATCCAAATACAATCCTATATACTTTGGGTATATATACCTTGTTAAATTTTTTATGTGTATTTTAAGTAAGAATGCCAAAAAAAGAATGCCAAAAAAAAAAAAAAAGAGTACCGCTTTCTTGAGATAATCGATACAATAGGAGTTCCCTTCTTATGATAGATCTTTTTCAAATTCTTCTTATGTGTTTGCTAATGCATGAATAAAGATCTGCATGTGACCTGGAAGTTGTTTCATGGCCTCCATATCCCACCTATGAAACATGTTTGTACAATAAGTTTAGACAAGTGGAGACAATTTGAGAGAGATCCAATTACGACAAATTGGGGTTGGACCTATAATTGAATGTGTGATTGACATCAAAATTTGCAACTATAAAGTTTTTGGTTTAAATCTTAATGCTTACTTATCAAAAATAAATAAATTTTAGAGAGAACCAATTAAGAACATATATTTGACCTTTGGATCACATCATTGAATTGTATGAGTTCTTTGATTGTGCCATAATGATCATATATGTCATCCATCACCGAAGCTGGGCTATGATCTTTGCGAATACCCTCCTGGATCGAGATTGAGGTGGCTCAGGACGGACTCCCAAATTGTCATATATGTCATCACTCATCGAACCTTAGCTTCTCGATGAGTGCCAATTCCTTGCACCACCTAGAACAAGAGGCAACCGGCCACCAAGAAAAAGGTGGTGTTATAAAATAATCTTATATACACTCCCCTAACATGATTTTGTGTAATGAAATATATGATTTATTAGATAAAACATTTGATTTTTTTTAAATGTTAACCAATGGGATCTATTTACACTCTTCAAAGTAAACATGTTGCTGTAGAATTGCCAAAAAAAAACACAGACCAAACACTTCGTCATTAATTAGCTGTCAATGAAATAAGATATCAATTTGTATTTATAATCTCGTTATGAACAAATCTTTAATTCATTTCCAATTTGTATTACAGATGTTAACCAATGAAATCTATTGGCACTCTGCAAAGTTAACATTTTGTTGTAGAAATGCCAAAAAAAACACAAACAAAACAAATCATCTTTAATTAGCTGTTAACAAAATAACATATCAGGATATAACATTGGGGGGGGGGGGGGGGGTGGAATAGAAGATAGTCACCGGAAAACATAAGTAGACAAATAAACAAAATTGATCAACTCATTCAAGCATTATAGGAAAAAAACAAAATTTACATTAGGTTAAACAGAAAAGAATGATCATGAAACAAAATAATCTTAGTTTCACTGGAATTATGACACTGAAAGCTAACAAGTTTATCTACCACAACTAGACTAGAAAACAAGCAAGACATTACCTTTTGTTGGACGGTCCATTGATGCTATTGGCCTCAGGAAAACCTTGGATCAATCAAACTGGAGTCAATATGTTATGCCAGAACACTGAAAGAAATGTCAACATGAAACATCAGTTGAATAAATAGAGTAACTTCAGACTGAAACTACAATGACAATATATCAAGCATATAAACAATTTCGACGCATGGGGGTAGCTAAATAGACATAGGAATGGCTCATCCTCTTCATTAATTTTGCTGTGTGCTGGGATCATGGCATGTGGGGAATGAGCTCATTGTCAAGGGGGCGAATAATGATGCTTTTTATGGATTTGGGATTATTCATATTGAGGGCTGTCTCAGGTGAGATAAGGGATGGATAACTGTACAAGAGTCTGGATCTTATGGTGTATTCGGTGGGTTTTTATTTTGGATTATGTATTTTCACATTTCGGATAATCCTCCTCTCCTCTCTCTGTTCTTGGTGATTAACCTCTGATTTAAGCACTAAACCAACCCTTTCTTTGAACTACCTAATGCCTCGGAGCCACATTTCCCATGAATCCCCAAAAAACTAACTTCTCAGGCCCAGTTTGGTAGCTTTACCATTCTCCTGCTGCTGAATAGAGTTTAGAATCCTCTATTCTTGTGTTAATGCCTAGGAGATGTAAGAAAAATTCTCCTAAAGTACAATAGTTATTAAACTGGTCTTAAAACTAAAAAAAAAATTATTTTTGCATATACATTAAAAAAAAAAAAAAAAACATGACCTACCAAACCAAGGATGATCTCCAAAAAGGGATACATATTAGATATAAGAAAACATACAATAATTTAAACAAACGCAATAGTTATCAAACCGGTCCTAAAACTAAAAAATTTGTTATTGCATATACATTTAAAAAAAAAAAAACATGACCTACCAAACCAAGGATGATCTCAACAAAGGGATACATATTAGTATAAGAAAACATACAATAATTTAAACAAACCCAAAATTAACAATATCAGGTACAATAAAAGAACATCTAAACAAGGGCCTCTGAGAGAAAATTGTATTTATTGAAACCGAAACACAAAATCAAACATATCTAGAAATCATAGATCGTGATTTCCACGTTTTCCACGACCTGCGATTTCTATTCGATTCTAAGAATACAGAGAAGAAAAAAAATCACACCTGGAAATGCCGAGATGATGATGAGATTTAGGGTTTTCATCCAAAAGAGGGGAAGCAATATAGGGAGCGAGTTGTAGACGCAGAACACATTTTATCGCTAACCCTAAATCAAAACGAAACTTATATCTTCTTATCCTAACATATTCTATCTCTACCCTATTTCAGAATCTTATTATATCAAATTACTATCTGACTGATTTGGATCTCGATTTTTGTTAACCCAATCTAATTCAAATTTTTATAGGCTTCAAGACTCAAAAGTGAAATATTTGGGAAACTATATAGTTTTTCTTTCATTCCATAATAAATGAATGGTTTAGTTCGGTTGGTGATAAATAAGAAAAGAAGCATAATAAGTAACGTAGGGTGTATATGAGTATGTCGTCATGTAATGTGATACTTTGTCATGTAACACTAGTACTAAATAATCATACTTTGCTATATATGGATATGGGACTCAGTTTTTATCCCGAATCAAATAAATTACCTATAAATCAAACTGAACAAATTGATAATCAGTTTTTTTTTTTTTTTGTAACATTATAATAAACTAAACAATATTCCCTGTGGTGCCTTTTGAAGCGGGGCACGCGGGATCCTATCATTTCTCTTGTTAGGTCGAGCACGCGCCTTCGCAATTATATTGGATAAATGGGCCCTAATGCTCGGGCTGTTGACCATCTTGGCCAACTCAGAGGTGTGTCTCCCAGTGATATACTCAATTTTTTTTTACACAATTTATTCTTAATAGTTCATACGTTATGATAGTACAATAAAGCATATGAGATTCTATTATAGTGTATGACATAAAAAAAATTTATTTTTTAAAAATCAAAATAAAAAAAACATTATTGTATCTTATTATATATTTCATTTCATATAACAATATATACTTCAATAAGAGAGTGTATAATTAAAAAAAATGATGTGGACTGCATATGAGCTGCAACTACAAGGGGCTAAACATATCATTTTTCAATGTATATTTGTATCAATGCATATATTTTTCTGTGTTAAACATAAATACATCATCAGGTCAAGGAACAGTAATGCAGTAATCGAATTGCCATCAACAGGTAGATTTTCTTTTTTCTCTTTTTTTAATCTTTTCTATAGCTTTCCTTCAACATGGATGATTGAAATTTGGTCTGCAAGAGCATCATCATTACAATGGCGAGCCAATGAAGCCTATCATGCAAATTTATTTGATATTACTGATAGCTGGCTGAACCTTGTGATGCAATTCATATTACTTGCCACAGGTCTCATCGCAGAGCTTGTACTAAAAATTCATTTGAGTTCATGTGATTGATTCACAATCTTCAGAGTTTTTCTAGATTCTCTCAGTCAGATAAAGATAGAAAACCAGGCTCTATGTTATAGGCAATGCCATTGTTCAATCTAAAAAAGGCAGAATTAGACAAGCTGGTTTCAGCTGTAAAAGCCAATCTATGAATTCATGCTTTAATGTTCACATCCAAAATATAATCTTGAGAAATGATGGTGTGATACAAGGATTAACCCTCAAATGAGTCGCATCCCAATAATATATTTCCTAGGATAATAATAGAGAAGGTTAAATTCATCCTATCATCAGTTTTGTATTTTCCAAAAGACTGCAGATCTCAATGTAACTTCTCATAGGCCAAATTCTTCTTTCATGATACTCACTCTGGATTAGTAATTTTATTTTCCAAAACAATTTTTTTTTTTTGTAGTTTTCCCTATCAGCACCCAAGACTCTGCTTCCATTCAGGGAACTAATGTCCACCAAAACTATATTTAAAAAATCCGAATGGTCCAAGATTCACTTTTTTTTTATCATGAACATACATCTGAAAAGAATTTTATAATACTGATAGCTGGACTATTGTTCTGTTTTAGAACCATATTGCTCTAAACAAGGATAACCAACAAAATCACAGCCAATATCCATGAAATATTCCAGTCTCCATTTGAACTGCAGACAGAAGATGCACCCAACCTGTTAAAGCTTTCATAAACAGACAAGCCTTGCTTTACAAAATCTAATGCTGTTTTTTCGAAGTTTTAATAATCATTAACCGCAAATCATAAAAAATTAGTCTGTTTCATCACCAAAGATGGGATGACTAAAATTACTACATCTTCAAGAAATGCAGCCCATTCTGATTAAAAGACTGTTTCAATGCGAAACCTGCTTTTTATTCACTTCAAGACAGTGCTAAAACACAAGTCTTCAGGTAGCACTTAAAAAAACACATTTGGATGCTTCCGCTTTTGCAGGAATCAAAGTATCAAACTTAATCCAAATGCAGCTTCTCAAAAAAGCAAAAAAATGCTTCTCATTACAAATATTTTAAAAACATTGAAAATTGAACATATATATGTTACTTGGGAATGTAATTCCAAGTAATTAGTAGTACCTCTCATCTTCGTATTCATAATCATCCCTGCCGCCATTCTGATAATCCCAATAGTCGCCATCATCAGCACCCACACCGTACTTTTCCCCAATATCCTCCCCAAAACCATCATCTTTTACTCCACTACAAATGGCCTTAGAATTCTCAGCTTCACCACCATTGTCGCACTCCCCTGCATTCAAGATTTGCTCTTTCTGACCTTCCCCGGACGACAAAAGCTTCTCCAACGCATCAAGGTTGATCTTTGCACTAAGCCCTTCCTTCCCAGCTATATCTTGCTTGAGTGTTTTGGTTGGAAATTTAGCTACATTTGAACTCTTGTTCTCCGAAGTCCGCTTACGCTTCCTTTCTTTTGTTGTTGTCACTGCATTCAATGAACCACCATTGGCTTTCATTGATGCTAGTTTTTCCAGATATTCTCTGTTCAGTGCTTCCCATATAGTTTTCACCAATGGCTTCTCCTTTTCATTGTAAATGTACTTATTGATCTCTGCATCTTCAATATCAGAGAGACTGTTTGATTCATCAAAAACATTGTTGTCACGTTGTTTGGGAGACCTGCTGCGTTTGGGTTCCTTCATGTTGTTCTGATTTTGATTTCGTTCGCACAAATAAATAAGGTTGAATAACATATGCAATCAAATTCTTCCAATCTGTACTTTATTTTCTATATAGAGATGTAATTTATGTATCTTTAAAAAAAAATTATAACATGTTTGTAGACCGCAAAACCTAATTGAAAAATAAAAACTGAAGAGAAATCAGAAAAACAATCAATCCAAAATGAAAAAACAGAGATGAAAAGATTACCTGTCGTGATCGTGAAATATAATGGAAGAACTCTCTCACATAAGACGATGTGAAGATATATATTGTTTGCAGAAAGGGCAGGGTTTTTGTAAGGGCTCAAGGTCGGTGCCTTTGAAACCAAGCAAAACAATCGGTCTATCGAACCCGGGTCGGGTACGGGCCACAGACCCGAATTTAGATGGGCTCGGATGCATCTCGAACCATCGAACGGTCGGGGTTAATCAAGGGTCTGAACTATCGACGGTGCATGTACAACATAACATAATGACTTTACGGGCTAGTTTGGCAATGGAACAAGCAGTGAGATAAGGAATAATTATGGAAATAAGTGAGTAGGAAGACAGTTTATTCTTATTTGATATAAAAAATAATTGAAATAAACGGCGAACAGTCATCCCAATTTTAAAATAAAAATATGAATATTTTGTTAACCTAAAGGCTGAAATAACATTTATCACAATTTTTTATCTCAATTTTGATAAATATAAATATGAACAAATTTGATGGATTTTTTATCCTTTAAAATTTGAACTACTTATTTCCAAAACTTTAACTCACGGTCAAACAAACCCGTCCGAAACGGATAGCCCTACCACCCTTTTCACCATCTTACCAATTTTATTTATCCCACGACCCTCATTTTTTATGTTTCCTAAACTCACTAACTACTATATACAAAATTTATGAACTCCTAACCCCACCACTCTTCCTCTTTCTCATGCTCTCTCTCTCTTCCCGCTGATCTCATCTGTACCTCCGAGCGTGAGGTGAGGTCGAACGTCTCGGAGGGATGGTGGGAGCCAGGGAGGATGGATGGTGCTGACGAGGAAGTTGAAGGAAGGTCGAGGGAGGAGAGGAGGGGGAGATGGAGATAGGGGTGATAAACGAGTCGAGTTTTAATATGTTCAAGCTCAACTCGTTTATAAACGAGTCGAGCCGAACTCATAAATCTAAACAAGCCTAGTGCTCCTTTTTCATTTTAGAGTTTTTAGGGGTTGAAAGCAAATTTTTAGTCTAAATGAGCCAAGCTCACAAGCCAAACCTAGCATAACTTTGTATTGATTTAATGTTCTGATTTCATAAAGGAGTTGAGTCAAGCTTCAATCAAGTTTTTTTATAACACAAATTAGTCGAGTTTGAACATAAAATGAAGTTCAATCTAGGTTCCGAGCCTAACCAAGCTTTAAAAATTGTTCAAGCTTGACTCATTTGTATAATTGAATGCGCCCGAACAAGTTCTAACAAAGTCGAGCCTGAGTGGCTCGGTTTGTTTACCAGCTCTAGGTGGAGATGGAGGTGATGCGTTGGAGAGGATGATATGGTTGGTAGGATCAATTCATTTGAAAACAAAATAAATGCGTTTTTTAATTTTTATAAGTTGGTGAGAATAGTGAACTGATTGGTGGGGATAGATATACCCTAACTTTATACAAAGTATTATTTTAGCTTTTGATTTATTTTAGATAAGAATAAATTATTTTATGTTTGATTGTGTTTTAATTATTTTTTTTAAAAGACATAATAACAACAACAACAACAACAACAACAACAACAATAATAATAATAATAATAATAATAATAATAATAATAATAATAATTTATTATTTAATTATCATTGATAAGTTGTGATTAAAAGGTGGATAAAACGTGAATAAAAAATTATGAAACATAAAAAATTGAAATGATGTGTGTTTCCCATTTTATAAAAAAATCATTATAGATGACACGGTCGCTTATAATTGTGCAATAGATGAAATAACACAATTTTGGAGAACCTCGAATACCAATACCAACTCATTCTATTTATTCTAACAAAATTATACACACTTTTTTTTATTGGTAAAGTTATATACACTTATTCCTCACATATAAATAGGTTTTTGAGCTTATCCTTCATGTTCCATCGTATTCTTCACCTATTCCACTAACCAAACAAGGCTTAGGACAGGCGTCCATATTTAGTTCAGATTAGATCTGCTTCGTTGAGAGGTTTTAGAGTGGATGCTCCATCATAGATTTGAAAACAAAGTCGTACCGGGTTTGTCACTTATTTGGCCAAACCTGTTTAATTGGATTGCTCTGCTTTTCTATTTATTTAAAAACAAATAAAGAGAAATTTTAAGTAACAAAATGAAATTGATCAATATTGTGATCAAATTTATGTGAACTACTCACAAAAGTGATAACACCTAACATGTTTGCTTGTGATTGATTCAAGCTACTAGAATGATTAAATTTTATCACGAAATCAAAACTCAAAAAATATAATACATGTAACTAATTAATAGTAAAATTAGGGTTTATTGTATACATAAAACTTCTCATATGCTATTGAAATATCATTAGATCGAAATGTCAATTCATCACTCGTTACAATTGAAATATAATTTGACTACACTTGTAATTAGTGGATAAAGGACCAAAATAACCTCGCTTTTAATATTGCATAATGTAAGTATTGACCGTGACAACCCACAGGGATCATCCCTTCCCATCTTTCACATCTGAATTGAAAAAAAAAAATACGAACTCCTTTATACATTTATGGTTTTGGAAATTATACTAAAAAGGGGACTCCATACACTCATTTTCTTTCAACCTCTAATGGATAAAAATTTTGGCCTTGTCTTTAAAGGGTTAATAATAAAGAGATCCAATATTTCAAGCACATATATGATGATAGCCGAGGGGCACTAGAATTTAAAACAAGAAAGTAGATTAGCTAATGTTCACACATGCATCCAACAGAGACAAAAGTCACATTACGATTTCACACTGTTGCCATTGCAAAACCAGAGAAGAAATCCTTCAGTACTTTGGAGCGGGCTTCTGAGTAGGCAGCAAGCCAAACCGCTTCTTCAAAAGCACTCGCTGCCTTGAATATCTGTCGTCCGGGGAAAATCGAGCTGCACCATGAAAAAGTATACAATTCATTGAATGAAACAAATGTGGGACAAAAAAGAAAAAGAAAAATTGCTTACATTTGCTTTATGTTGTCCTTATTAAACCGATGAGAGTTTTCAGTGCAAATTTACATCAGGAAGTTAAATGAGGAACACTAAAGTTTTCGATGAATGCACAATGTTATAAATAGTTTTGGTCAGTGAGGTAACCAAGCTGCACATGTGCATATGTAACAACAGATTAATTTCAATTGGATGTCCCAAGATAACTTATATGTTTTGTTATCATATAAACACATCTATGTTACCATCACCTATGATGTGCATCGACAAACTAAATGCACGCTTGGAGATGTATACACATGATTGCACCAGAGGGTTGGCAATTAGATTTGCGTGCATATGCATCATCAGAATTCACAAGAAGAACAGTTGGGGGGATCGCTTTATCATATTTGTTAAAGAATACATGGACAAATAAGCTATAAAAGAACAGATTGAATATTCAGAACTACCTGGATGAGCTGATTGTGTTGCAGCCCCAAGTGGTGATTCTTTCTGAAAGAAAAAGAACAATCTTCAATCAGCAGGAAGATCTCACATCTAAGAAGAAATTTCAATGATGTCTAATAAAAAACCAATTATAAATACCCTAAGAACGTAAACATAGTACCAACTTGGCTTTCAATATACCATTCAATAATGTTCCGCTACAGTCATACAAACTGAATGAGCACTTACAAGTGCACTTTGTCCTGTGGCCAATATGCTTAAACTTGTGAGGAGCATTAAACTAATCCTATCCTATCTAGCATGCACTATTTAACTTCCCCAAAAAGATTAAAAATGATGTGGGGCCTCAAAATGAAAGAATAACAAGTTGAAGAAGGGAAGAGAAGGGGGGGGGGGGGGGGGGGGGGACAGGGGTGCCCTCATGCTTGCTAGTGACAGGAGAGCACTTGCTGGCGGTTGATGAAAGGGAGCAAGGATAGAACTGGGAAAGACACAGAGAGGAGAAAAGAGAAACATCTTCGGATTATAAATGAGCAAGTCCCATTTTTTTCCCATAACAATAAAGGTACATAAACAAAAGTGAAAGTAAAATGCAAGTTCTATTAACTACACAGTAGGAAACCTAACAACTAATCATCACCTCTAAAAAGGTGATTCTTCCGAATTTCTAAATACCCTCACACAAGTGAAATAAATCAAACCCGTAAAAACTGTCTGCTATTATAAAACCAACATCTGAATCATCAAATCTCTGAAGATCTTCACAACTAGGATTATGGAGAAATTTGATACCCCACTACATAATTTCAAACATAATCATGTTGGCCAAAGGGACAGCATGTGATACAATAAATATGAATATATCTCCACGAATGACATCGAAGTCATAAAAATGCATGCAGCCTACCAAGTTAATCTGTGATGTTCCCTGTCAACAAACATCTTTATAGTCAATAAACAATACACTGCACTCTCTATAAATGACAAGTCCAATGGTAGAAGTGTTTGTGTCATTACAAACTCTTTAGAGGCATCCCCAAAAAAAAAATCGCATAAGTTAAAGATAGAGGCCCATCAAATCCTCAAGGGAATTGCTTGCATGAACTTGTTTATATTCTATGAATGCATGCAAATCCCTTGGTGATTAATGCATATATTTACATGTGCAAAAAAAAAAGAAAACACCAGGAACCTGGCAACATAATGTTAACTGTTAAGACAGAGCACCTTCAGAAGTTCTAGTACTGTGATGCGACTGTGAAACATGGACCTAATGAAATATGGATCTATAACACATATAACGGATGTCTTCGATACACAGAAAAGAGATTTCATCAGATCTTAAATCTCCCTCGGTATGTCTAGAGGTAGGCCAAATCAAGATTGGATGTCCATGTGTAATGATATTCAGATCTTTACAAAGTCAAAACACCAATTATTTTATACAATCACTCTCGAAGATCCAATTTTTCTTCGTATAATACTTGTCACATTTTATTATGAATCATCCGAATCTTTGAATTCACTATAGAACAAACATCAGTCTTTAAGCCCAAGACAGACCTTTCAATCTATTGAACCTTGAATGTGAAAAGGTGTCATAAAATAGTAATTTTAATCATTTTAAATAAGAACTTCAAATAACATGGAAAAGCATCACCTACTTTGCCACTGATTATAAACTAGGTTAATGAGGTAAATTCATTTGGAAGAACATGTAGAATTTTTCCACGAAGTCAAGGTATTCACTCAAAAACAAAATGGAGCAACTTAAATGACAAGTTCTATATAAAATCAAAAGATAAAAAGAAAAAGGAGAGAACAATTGTTCAATGAAGAAAGACAAACATGTCTGCCTCTATTGTCAGCAACATGAAGAAGTTGTTCCTCCCAAAACATTAAACTATTAGTTTCCATTCAAAACTAATGCAGCGATGTGGATGGCTGGGTTATGAGCTTGGAGAAGGGAAGTGTTTAAAACATATAGGATTCAACAACATTCAAGAGAAACCCATATATTAAGATTTGTATTTGCAAAATCTTAATAATCATATGAATCACGAGCATCAGGGAACTAATTTTCTCATTTTGTCCAATAAGCAAGAACAAATAGAGGAAACAACATCATGTAAAAGCAGTAGCTTGATAGTAGATCCCCCCCCCCTTCCAACCCTTTGGGTTGCATTCCAAACTTATGATTTTAATTCACAAATATAACATTATCCTTGTAGAAAAACACAAAGTATGAATAATTAGATCATTAACATTAATAAAATCATCATCCTAAAAAGCACACACGTAATTTATCATCATCTAAACTCACCTCGCAGCCCATACAATCATGTTCAAAATAAAAATTAAAACCATAAGCAGATAAACATATGCAAATGATATACCTTGGTGGTGTAAACCTTATCACCCTTTTCATTGATATAGAACTGGAGATACATATCGGCGACAAATAAAACACAGTCAATCTGCTCAAAATTGCAAAATCAAAAGGTTTCAGTTAATCAAATGAAATGAACCATCTTTAATACATTGAGATTTCAAATTCTTTTCAAAAAAATAATAATCAACAAACACAGATCTTGAAAGAGCGTAAATCAATCGAAGCGCAGGATCCAAAAAACCTTAACGAAATTCGAAACCACAGAGAGAGAGAGGTCACCGAAGTTGCAAATAAAGGGATGCCACAAACCTGACTGCTTGAACAAAAACCCTGTAAACCCTAACTCGAATTTATGGTGTGAAGTCGGGAAATGTGGGCTTTCTGTGTGGGCCGGATTGGATCCGAGCAGACTAGATCCGAGTCACTATATGCTTTGCTGATGAGCCTGGCTACAGAGAGAAGTGATACTGTATAATTATCGCAATGTATTAAAATTAAAAGAGTTATTTTTCAAAATAATATGTTGGCTGATTCACTCAATCCCTTTTGCATTCTTATCACCGATAATCATCTAACATATTATATATTCTGTCATGTCAGCACCTACTTTATTAAAAAAATTAAAATACATGTACTTATTTCATACGAGTATATATTTTATTTTTATAAAAAATAAATTTCATTCGTCACGTGTATATTTTTAAAAATTAAAAATAAGCTGTACAGTCAAATAAAACTATCAGAAGGATTGAGCATAACGTGCATGACATTTTCCTTCTTCTAGTCCTACATTCTGTTTATGTTTACTAACATATTTTTGAATTTTTTGAAGCTATATACATTAACCCCCCGTTTGGGGTGAAGAATAAACCAAGAATTGGGGAGAATACAGTAGAATAAGCCCCAAACAGCTGTTTGTTTGACAAGAATAAACCTTGATAGTTATGTCTGGATAAGCTAGGATAAGGCCTGATAACTATTCTAAGAAAATGGTGGAATTGCTTATCAGAGTTTATCTATGCCAATGGATAAATATACCCTTCTCTGTCATTTTAAAATATTTATCTCACCTAACATTCTCTGCACACATTCTAAAAACTGTCACATCTATCATATCACACTCATATCTCTTATACTTATTCCCAAACACAAATAATTTATGCAGGGGTATAATTGTCATTTAAAAATCATAAACTCTTATCCATCTCTTATCTACCACTTATCCTTACTTTATTCAAGGTGAACCAAACAACAAAAAAATCAATTTTACGTTTCCCAATGAGAATAACAGAAAAGACAACCAAACAAAAATTTACCTATTCAACATGGATTGTTATCTATCCCAGTATAGCTATTAAGGGCGAATAACCTTATGTCACACCCCAAACGGGCCCTAAGTATATATGAAATATATATTTAAATTAATTGAATATATATATTTTTACATTTCGATCCAATATGTACTATACCTAATATATATTATATTAGAAAAAAGTGAAGATTACAAATGAAATATCCAACATGAGATAGACAACACTTATCTAACCCCCTGTTTGGAACGAGTATAACCCCCCGGATAACACCGGATAAGTATTTGGAGGTGTTTGTTTACCCCGGATAACCCCAGATAAATTATGCCAGAATAAACCTTGATAAAGTGGTATAGGAATTCCAATCAACCCCTAGAATAAAAGTTATCCTAGGTTATTCCACCTAAAGAATATGTGGGCCCACTGCCAAATCAACTGTCATCACCTCTTATAAATCACCTGTCAAATCAACTATCATTACTTTTTTACCTTTTATAAATCCTTATCCATACTTTATTCACATTTTACCCAAACAACAAAACATTTATTCTTACGTTTACCAATGAGAATAATTCAAAATACAACCAAACACAAAATCATTTTATCCTTATTTATACTCACTAGTTGATATACATGTGCATTGCACATGAACTACTTCATGGAAATGTAATGAAAGAATATTAGTTAAAATTTTTTTACCTTAATCATTTATGTATAATTTTTCAGTACATTGTTAATAAAGGTTTTGGTAATGAGTTAAATTTTAGATTGAGGTTTAAAGTTGTGGTTAGATTGAGGTATCGACCTGTCCAATGTAACAAACCTCACGACAAACATTCATTCCAACAATTTACAATAACATAATTAAAATAATTAAAAATAATAATAAAAAAGATATTCTACTTATGAATCCAAGAAAAATAAAAAATCAAAACTCAAAATCTATTAAACATAAACAAATAACACTCAAAGCTATGAAGTAAAAATTGACATCCATAGCAATAAGCAATTGAGTAAAATCGTAGTAATTTGTTTATTATTGCTTAAATAAATGCCAAATTTGAACAGGTTGCATTGGAAAGGGAAAAAATGTTGTCTAATAAACAAAGTTATGGATCAAACACATAAAAATAAAGGAGAAATTGTCCAGATGCCCCTTGACCAGGGGTTTAATTTTATTTTCGTCCTTGGACTTTTTTTTATTTTTTATTTACCCCTGAAATCTGGTCCTTTTTTTTTTTGCCCCTGACCAATTACATAAATATGACATTTCTGTAATTGATTGTTAAATATATGTAATTGGTTATTATATTTCTGTAATTTATATGTGATACCCGAACTACCCCTTACAGACAGTTACATAAATACAGAAATATAATGTGATATATACAGAAATTATACAAATAATTATAAATATTTAATAGTTGTCTACAAAAAATATTAAAATATGTAAATATGTTTAAACACAAAATGATCATATATATATTTATTATTCTTGTTCTTTCCATTTGAAATTATTATTTCTAAGAATCTTTGGCCTTTTCAATCTCCAAAAAAATATCCAAAAATCCAAACAATGAAAAACACCCACATGAAACAAATACATATAGAAAATTTTAATTTTAAAAAGTAAAAAATACATACAATTTTAAAAAGTGAACTGAACAATACATACAATTTTAAAAAGTGAACTGAACAATACATAAAATTTAAAAAAAGTACCAAATATTAACGTAATATTGATTATAGAATTCAAATATATATTATGATTGTACATATATATATGTAAAATAAATTGTAAATAAATCAAATTTTAATGAATATTAATTATTTTATTTTGTGTAGGTCGTATGGCAGCCATATGATGATATTTAAATAATAAATTTTATGATATATAAATGATAAATTTTATGATATATTATAACACTGAGCATCCCTTTGTATTCTCATAATATTATGATATTCATATATAATTATAAAATAATAAATTGATTAATATTAATAATAAGTTTATCATATTAATATAATTTTATGATATATTTATATATGTTATGCATAATACGATGAAAATATGAATAAATTATAGATGACATTACAATGATATGAATGGATTATCATGAGATTGAATAGAATTGAAGGGGTAAAATAGTAAAATGGTTGTCATTAAATAAAAGGGTGTAATGATGAAATGGATTGTGATGGGATTAATTTGATTGATAGGGATAAATTGGTCATTTGACGGTTTTTTGTGTTAAGGGACTTTTATATAGTAATATAATATAGATTTATGCTTGGATAAATCTATACCCTAGAATAAAAACTATCCCCATTCCAAACGGGGGCTAAAGGAATATCAAATATTTCATAAAACAATATATATTTGTGGAATAAATTGGATGCATGTATTTTTACATTTTCTAACATATATTAAAGAAAAGAGCGAAACCGGAGGCTGCAAAAGGACAGTAGAAATGAATGTGTTTCAACGCCATTATCTGAATTTTTATACTTCGGTTGGCTTGGACAAGGCATGACCATGTATCCCTGAATAGTGTTCATATATCCATGTAACAATACATTATCAATAGTGTTTAAGATCATATTTTTTATGTAATAAAAATACATTATCACTAATAAATGTTTGGCTTCCCTACCATCCGTCGTGAACAACACATAATATGACATTGTTACAAAAAAAATGACATGATACATATTCCAAAATCATGCAAAATATGAACTGAACTTTAGGCGCAACTCCGATGAAGACTAAACAGTAAACATCACTACAAAGTCTGTGTTTCACCGATAACAAATGCACCTAAAACCCTTCAACTACCCAAAAAAACAAAACAGAATAAGCTGGAAGACTCTTCAGGGCTCAAGACATATTTTGCTTCTTCAACTTTGCAAGCTCCTGCCTAATAGCACCACCCCTCTGTAGATTCCATTGAATAAAACAGATAACATAATCAGCTTAGGACATATTCATTTCAGCGGGGATAATGTTAGCCAGCATAATAAAACGTTCATAACGGACCTTGATCTTAGCTAGCATGACTTTGAACCTGTCAAAGTCTGTGAGAGCAGCCCTCCTTTTCTGTACAATCAGCTTCCTTCCCCAGGAACTGTTCTCCCACCTGTTTTTCACATCTGCCATCGTATTGTCGGTTTTCATTGTCTGAATTTCGAAGGTGCGGATAAAGAAAACACTTTTCAAATAAGTACTAGTCAATTATACCTGCTTCTTCCATGGCCTTGATGAGAGAGGACTTCTTTGGGGTCCTTGGGATATCAATCTTAATATCAGTCAAATGGAGCCTCTTACCCCCCGTTTGGATAGCGGAATTGAGTTATTCTGGATAGATAACTATGCCAGTATAGATAACAAATCTACAAGAATAAAAGATTTTCTGTTTGGTTGTATTTTTTTTTATTCTCATTGGAAAACGTAAGAATAAAGGTTGAGTTGTTTGTTTGATAAAGAATAAAATATAAATAAAGTGTAAAAAAGTTGATTTGACATGTGAGCCCATTGATGTATAAGAGGTGTTGATAGGTGATTTGATGTGATGAGGTGTAAAAAATTGATTTGACATGTGGGCCCATGGAAATAGATAAGGTGAGTATAGCTTATCCTAGGGGTTGCTTAGAATTGTTATACTCTCTTATACTCGTTTAAACTGGTTTAGTAATACCAAGTTATATCCTTCAAACAAACAACTATTTTTTCTATTTATTCTTATACCACCCTTATACCACCTTATTCCGTTACACAAACGGGGGCAAAGTTCATTTGGCCTCTCACCATGTCAGGGGCATCAACAAGAGCCTGTAAAGTAGTAGGAATTTTTGCGGATGAACTCAGTAGCACTTTATTGTAAGTTTACTAGCTTAATGCTCCAGCTGATTAGCTAAGTGAGTGATGGGAGTTGGACCCATGACCTCATAGTTGCAAATTTTGTTGCCAACCACTGGGTTAAAAATACAAACACCTTTTAGAAGTTTGCATAACATAAAAGAATAAAATCATGTGGAATGATTGAACGACACCAAAATTTGACTAGATTAAAAGATGCACTGCTTGGGAATATATATATAATCCACAAAGACTAGAAAAAATGCATATTTAACATATTCACAATTGATGAAACTATAACTGTGATGTCGATCAGTTTGAAAAAAGTTTGTATAACAAGAAGGAATTCAACGAATCCACAGGGAAGATGGAAAAATCAAACAAGTGTTGACAAAGCTAACAAATGCATTCAATGCTTCAAAAGGCAGTAGCCTTCCTTGGGCCAGCTTGAGGGGCTTATATAGTAGAAAGGCAGGGTCCTAATGAACAATATGAGAAGGGATGGTGTCTGGCTGGGCATAGTCCAGCCTACCAGTGGGGTGGATTAAATCATTCAAATCACAACAAAATTATAAAAACATATTCTGAAAATACTCTGATTTTCACCTGATAACACCCAATGTACTAACCCAATAAACCTCAAGCTAGTGCACTAAAACATATCACCAAAAGACACCACTTCCACAGTCCCCCCATATTTTGACATTATAAACTTCACTCAAAGCCTACCTTTCAAAGAATCATGAATAGGCAGGCAAGGGATCCCTCATTGTCAACAATAACATTTTATAACTCAAGCAAAAACAAGCCGAACTAATTCAAACTTCAAAACCAATTATAGCCAACGCTAAATGAGGCCTGCTATTGAAAAATCTGGTATCCTTCAATCAAAAGACAGAGCTCGCAAATTCCATGTATGATCTAAAGAGTTCGATGAATGAAAAAAATTAAGGACTTACCCGATTCTGATCAATGACATCAACGATCACAACAAGCCTACCATAATCCTTCCCATAGTTCACCAAAGCAACCCTTCCAATCTCCACGTATCGCTTAAATGGCTATTAAACAAACAATGGATTAAAAAAAGAAAAAGTTGATCAACTTAAACAATAGCAATCTAAACAGAATTTACAAAGCTATAGATAAAAATATATATATAAAACTTCTGTTAAATATGCAACTAGCAAGGCCCGTGTTAGCTGAAATCAAAGTTAATCAATAAATCATCAAAAAATTGCAAAGGAACTTCAAAATGCAATACGAGAAGCGCCAAAGTCAGCGAAAGTACAATAAATCATATAAAAAAAAAGGGCTGAAAATGCTTTCTTTCTAATTTGTACAGGCAATGCTACATTAAAACCATATAAAAATCCGTAAATGAAACAAAACTCATCCATAACGAAATCACATTAAGGGATTCAAAACCAACCACATAATAAAAACAAAGTAAAATTATTCACTGTAAAAACAACGCAAACAGATCACATCAGTGGATTTGAAGACAGTTGCGAATAAAAAGAGATCCAATTAAGGAAATGAAAGGATCGATCGGGAGAAATACCATCTCCGGATCTTGCTTCAATGCGCCGGAGCCGCCTGGGTTGAGGAGGAGAGAGAAGTGGGGATATTGAACCTTAATTGAAACCCTAAATCAGACGATTGAGTTGGGCTGGATTTGGCTTTTGGGCTATTTGACGTAGTTGGGCCCAGAAGTGAACAGATTGTTCGAAAGAAAAGGTTACAATAATAATAGCCTAATTTATTTTGCAATTTCATAGTATAATATATTTATTTTTTTTAAATATATTATTATTTTTAAATATATATTTTATTTTATATAATATTGCGTATTTCATTAAAAGATATCTAAATTTTTTATAAAAAAAGGATGAGGACCGTTCGATTCACATGAATGTAATTTTTTTTAAAATTAAAAAAAATACATTTATTTTGCATCAATATAATTAAATTATTCTGCATCACTATTTTTTAAAAGTATATTAGATTTTTTATATACATTTGTACATGAAAGACAATTAGTTCATTTTTTTAAGGTTTTTTATTTGTAAGTTTTCATAAATCATAGGATTTAGTGATCGATTACTCACTTTTTCGGATAGGACCCTTCCACAGACTAAAAAATAACATATTCTTTAAATCTAAAAATTAAAATCAAAATACGAAGAAGTGAGAGATTAATTACTAAATCTTATGATTTACATGGATTTAAAAATAAATAAATAAAGATTTTTATTTTTAAAAAAAATTTGTTAAAATGAAAGTTTGTTAAACTACGTGGAAAAATGACGAAATGACACCGGTATGCCATGGGATTTACGGATTCATTATGGCACTTTGCAGTCCATCAACTTCAATCATAACCTTTTCAACCAAAAAATAAATAAATAAATTCAATCATAGCTATATATTCTAAAATGGAATGATCAAGTCAACCACCTTATAAAAGTATGATCTACCGCATGCCCCCCAAACAGCATGTTCTAGACTTTGTTGGGTTTTTATTGGTACAGAGGTTCCTTATGGTGATTATAGACTACTGGCCTCATACAGCAATTACAGACTTAAGCGCGTGGGGGACTAGACTTTGTTGGGTTGGTTCGTCATATTAAAACCAGCTATAAGAGTTATTCAAAGATGTCATTACAAACAAAATAAATTTTATTGATTTTTTTTGTTGTTTTAAAAAGAATGTTGTTTCCATTCCATTGAAAATTTTATTCACACATAAGGGCTTATTTATAAGCCTTGCAACAATCATTTTTGTTTCTCTCTCACTGTCGATCATTTCTTGTTGTACAAATAATATATCAAACCTCACTTTAACCCTGCAACTTATGCAAGGAGAAATCAAATCTTCACAAAGAATTTAAACAATGCTTAGCCCAAAATCTTCTTCAGGTCATCGTGAATCTAACAATGGGGAAGATCCGCAGGAGGAGAAAGTACAGATTCATTGGGACCTTTGCCATTCTCTACCACGAATGCCATTTTTAACCCCCACATAGTGTGCAACTCTAGATGGCAGTGCATGAACCAAACACCTGATCATCCAACAAATGCGATTTTTAGTTACTCATATTAAAAAAAAATTGATCAATAACATGCATGTACGGAGATGAAATTCAGTTAGTATTAGATCAATCAGCATATGTAAGTTTTTAATCAGGAGCTGACATGTGTCTCATCACATTATTAAATATATGAGATTTTGAGATGATTTGAGACACATGTCAGCTCCTGATTAAAAACTGTCATGAACTGATGAATGGAATACTGACTGAACCCAATCTTGCATGTATGATATTTAGTGATTGATCTTCTGACCTGGATTATCGGCCCTAAACCTGATGGCAGTCCAACCTCCAGTAGGAACACCAACTGTGTTTCTCTCTGGAGGATCGACCAAGTTGAACTTAGCGGGGTCCTTGGCCTCATCAAAATTACCAACCCCAGTTCCAACCACAAAGAAGTTGTAACCATGGAGGTGGAAAGGATGTGACTCCACACTCAACAGGTTGGTGTCCTGAAGCACCAGCTCCACCGTCGAATTGAACGCCACCCTACTCAACCTCGTCCCCAC
Organism: Acorus calamus; assembly: GCA_030737845.1. Classification (NCBI taxonomy): domain Eukaryota; kingdom Viridiplantae; phylum Streptophyta; class Magnoliopsida; order Acorales; family Acoraceae; genus Acorus; species Acorus calamus. The sequence continues at coordinate 32,640,381 of CM060875.1, forward strand.
ATTTGTTCGAAGATTCGCCGACAAGGGCGCCCCCGTGTAGTTGAATGCCTTCATAGGCCTATCTGGGAAGTCTGTAGTGAATACTCCCTTAATGTTGTAGTAGTGGGCTTGAAGGAGTCCCATCTTTGGCATCACAAAGCTTATGTTGTTCAGTGAAGCAGTGAGTTTGGTTCCGTTCAGGCACATCGGGCACGCGTTCTGCCCGAGACCGATTGTGTAGAATAGCTTCCGATCGATCGTCAGTGGCACGTTTGCGGGGAATTTGGCTGTGTTTAAGCTCTTAAGATTCTTGGTGTAGCTCGTGACAAGCTCTGTGTTATTATGTGCTGGAAGTTTGGGTGAGATGGGGATGACCGTATTGGGGACTCCTTTGTATTGAAGGATGGCCATGGCCGTCTTGTTGTCGACAGCGATTGGAACGTCCATGAAAGCCCGAGCGCCAATGAAGTAACGCCCCGGACTGCGATCAGCACTCACTAAAACGTTTGTGGTCTGTCCAGGGGCGATGATCAGGGTGTTTGTGGTGAATGGTTTCACGTAGACCGCGTCGATCTCCACCACGGTCATGTTGTGGCCAGCGATGGTGAAGAAGAGCTCGTCATTGAGGGCAGCATTGATGATCCTTAGGAGGTATGTCTTTCCTGACTCAACCTCTAATGCATAGGTATCTGTGAGCCAAGAAAAAAATGATATGCAAATCTCCTTTAAATCATATTTTCTTCCACAAGCAAAATATAGAGTCAAATTAGATTACACTGAAATGCATGTTGGAATGGTTAAAACTTACGTTTATCCGAACATGGGAAGAGAGGTCCGGGCTTGCCATTGATAGTGTGCGCATCAGACATTGTCGGTGGTAAACCCAACTTGTTGCCCTGCTTGACTGCCTCTTCCACATCTTCATTCCACCATTCACCTATACACCAAAAGATTAATTACAAGTTTTCACTTTTTTTTTCTTTCTTTAGGATCAACTTAATTTATGCAGACCTAAGACCAGATTGGCTTCCTGGTAAGGTTGAGGGAATGGAAAGGTCCTATCTTTAGGCATGATGACGATTGCCCCATAGACGGTGGCCCTCAACCACAAGATGTGTGCATGCCACCACAGGGTTCCTCTCTGGCCCGTCACTGTAAAATTATATGCATAACTTTGCCCGTTTTGGATCGGACATTGTGTTATGTATGCGGGTCCATCGGCCCAACCATTACGGAACTGCTTCAATCCATGCCTGCATCATACCTTCTATGTTATCCAATTGTAATAACATGTATGTGTGTATATGTAAAGATTCTATATGTGTTATTCATACCAGTGGATCGACATATTGTATTGCGCATAGTTGGTGACATTAATAATGACATTGTCTCCTTCTGTGATGTAGACGGTTGGTCCTGGAAACATCCCATTTATAGTGACAATTGGTTTCGCATGGCACAACCGGCTGACATTCTTCACAACCACCTGAAAAGGAGGGAGTACTCATACATGTGAATTAATGCCCTAGGAAGAATAACATACATAAGGCATAAATGACGAATATGAAATCATATAAATTTTCCTAACATCAAACTGGTATTTCTTCAAAGCAGCTTCACAAGCAGGGGACAAAAGAGAGAGTGCAATAAAGCCTATAAACAAAACACTGGATCTCATGAGAAGACTTGTTTGTGGCACCATTATTGAGTGGGTTGTATATTTAATTTGTGAGAAAGGTAATGGTGCCTGAATTGGTTGGAGATGCAGAGTTGAAAGGGGTCATATATATACACATTGATGAGGGCTTGAAATTGCACCATCAGTTTGTTGGAGGAGGTGGTTGATGGAGTACATGATCACAGATTAGGTAAAAGATATGAAGGGATGGCACAAGAGTGCTTAGAAGGAAATTGATGGAGACATAACATGGAGTGAAATGGAAACAATTTTGTTAACCTTGATTTAATAATAATAAAATATATATATATATATGGCATATCTGCTATGAAAGGTATGTGAAGCCAAATATAACTGGATCAGCTGATCTTTATCGTTAAGGAAAAGAAAAGTGACATGCATTTCCTTTCACTTTTCATCTGTATATATTTTACCGAGTGGTAAATGTTTTTACCTTTTTCTTTTGAAAAATTTTAGACTCAGTTTTTTTATGATCTAAAATGCAGATTACATATGTTTTTATTTATTTTTTAAATAATAAACATCATCTACGATGTATATGATTTAATACAAATTACATTTCGAATTGAATGAATCAATTTTTAGTAAGCATACTGTAAAAAGGTTGTGACAATGCCCTTTTCTTTTTTAATAATAAAGATTATGTTTTTGCACTCGTGTCATAGGCCAAGCATCAAACCAACCCGACCCAGCATTTAATTGAAACATGAGCGCTGATACATTCAGTCTTTTTTGCAGCTCCATACACTATGATAGCACTATTATAGCGTATATGGTTTTATCCTAGGTTATGACACAATAAATTTTATCATTTTTTCAACACAAAAAAATACACTGATTTTAAAAAGAAAAACTATATGTAGATTGCAATTAAGGCTGGACAAGAGAATGAACGAATCGTTTTCCTTAAAACTAAAGATGGCAATGAGACAGGTTGGAATCAAGTTTACTAATCCAAACCCAAACCGTCTCCCCAATATTAGACTCCATACCCGCCTCATCCCACCTCGGGTTTTATAATTTGAAATCCATATCCACTCCATTACATTTTTTATTTTCTATATTAAAACCAATATCCATCCCACCCCCACCTCCGTTTAAAATAAGTTGAATTGATGATCACCATATTTAATACAATAAAAAAATTATATAACAAAATAAATTATTTTTGACATGAATGCGGATTATATTCATAAAAAAAACTTTAATTTGAATATTAAAATATGAAAATTGATATCTCATAAATAGTTTATGATATTCATTACATACAATATTTGAAAGTTAATTAAAATATTTTTGAATACATAATATAAATAGTTCAAAATTACATATAAGACCAAATAAATAAACATTTTGATTTATAGATTGAAAGGAAGAGGGAAAGATAAAATATTATAAAATATCAAACATCTTTTTATTTTTATGGTGACAGACGATTGATTTAATGAAGATGTGTATTTTGAATTTTCTATGTGAGATGAATGTGAATTAATGGATGTAGAGAAAAAAATGATGATAGTTGAGTTTTATTTTTTTAACTAAATTAGGAATTCGTTTTCATTTATAATTTATAAATTCTAATGATTGAATATAGGTCGGGTTTTAAACATAAAACCCAAACCTAACCCATCATTACACGGGTCGGAGTAGGTTGGGGCAAGTGTGAAAAACATGGAAACCAAATCCACCTCAATAGAGGCGATTCAAGTCGGGTTATCAATAAAATACACCCCATTGCCATCCCTACTTATGGTCTATTTAGAAACATGTATCAAAGATAAGATTTTGAATAAAGTAGTTTAAATAGACTTGAAAATGAATTTTTTTCGCTTTTTAAAAATCAATATTTTTGCACTAAAAGTTGAAAATAACTTTTTAATTAAGTCAGTTTTTTAGAATGCGTCTGACAACACTTTTTAACTTTTTGCTTAATTAAAAACAAAATCACTTTAATTAAGTGATAAACGAGCCCTTAGAACATGTATAAATCACTTTAATTACCCAATTAATCATCCTAGCTCCCTATTTTTCTCTTCTCAAATAAAATATTGATCATAGATCTACCCCTTTATTGACCCCAACATTTGCAAAAATAAAAAAAATAAGGTTCCCGTTTGTTTTGGAGTGAAACCAGCTCTCATATTTAGGGAGTACTGTGAGATGGAAAATATATGGAGATACTCTTTAACATTTTATCAACTTGAAATGATCATTGTTTTTCCAGTTTCACATAAGAAAAATTGACCGAGTAAAAAAATCACCCATGAGGCCTTGATGCATCTGCAAATTAAGAAGACTTTAGCTGCAAATTGCATTTAATCTCTTTTCTCTAATTACCGACGGCAGATGATTCATTACGTTGTTACCAAGTGAAGATGCATGGTGTTGGCTGCTATTTATTATTTAAATCGAGTTTGGTGATATTGGAACAAATTCATGTGCAACCAAGTATTACACCATATAACACCTCTCCTCGTTAGCGAGGTGGTGAGTGTACCCGCTTTTCAGCGGTGTATCGAGGGTTCAATCCCCGTCCGACCTCTTGAATAGGGTGTCCACGGCCCACTGGGCTACTACCAAAAAAAAAAGTATTACACCATATAATATGTAGAAATTAATCAAGTTGTCAATTCATCGGAGTATAGATCTACAATAAAGGAGTGAGGTACGGGTGGGGAGGAGAAGGGGGTTGTTTCATGTACACATGTAATATTAGTTTTGAAATTTTAAATGTTATATTGGTCCACATTAATTATGAAAATATATCAAGGCAATGATTTATCATAAGATGGCATATGCTTGATCTTAAGATCCCTACTTATAAAAATCTCTATAATTTTCTATATTTGTTTATCTTTTAATTATTTTGATATCTTTATCTATCTTTTCAACGAAAATAAACTGTCACAAATGACATATGCATACATGGCACTAACATTCCATCCATCGAACCATATAAAATTTAAAGTGAACGAAATTATTTTTACTCGCGTATTTTAATTTATTCACCTAAACACGCAGAAAAATTGAGTACACAGAGTTGTTGAGATAGAGACAAACTGACCAAGTTATTGAATGTTGTTATTATTATTTTTTTCAGCCCAGATTCGAGTTTCATCACATGCGTTGGTAGAAAATCATTAAAACATATACTCCTATTAACGAAATATATGCATTTATAAAAAAAATTCATATTTTTAAATTATATTATAAAAGTATGCATCTCTTTAAATAATTTTAAAAAAATTAAATACGTGTAAATCATAATCGGGCGTTGAAAAAGAGATTGCATATATATAACATTATCCAAGTTAAAAAAGGACTTCAAAAACCTAATAGCAACCCAATTTTCGTCGGGCCATATAGCATCTCTTGCTCATCAATCATTCAACTCCTAATACATTTTTTTTCCGGTGAACAACACTCCTATAGTTAGTTGATCACTAATATGTCGTTCACTAATTCGCTGGCAATTAACTTGTATTACACAATAAATAATAAGAATAATAAGTGTCAATTGACCATACTAAATCTTGAACCCACTTCTACAAAAGGGAAGCTTCACAGTTTTCTTTCGTAGCAAATCAAGAATAATCAACACCCACCACCTAAACAAAATCATGAAGATGATGGTCTTTGGAGTGTTGTTACTTCAATTCCTACCACTCGTGGTCTCCCAAGCAAAAAAGCCCGGCTGCCCAGATAAATGCGGGAATATTAGCATCCTCTATCCATTCGGCATTGGTGAAGATTGCTTCAGGGAAGGCTTCGGCATCGATTGCAACACCACGGATGACGCCGGGTTTGTCCCTTACACCTCTCGCGGCAACATCCAAATATAAGATACATCTCTCTCTCAGCTGGAGAGCTGAACAACACATTGCTCGTCACTGCTACAACAAAACCGGGTCTCAGGAGGAATACGACGGGACGAGTTTCTCGCTACGTACTCATGGGCCTTAGACCTTCTCTGTAACACCCAGAATATATTCACAATGCTGGGCTGTGACACCTACGCCTCCATCCAGAAAACCCGTCGCAATGTTACCGAGTTCCGAACTGGGTGCGAGTCCGTCCGTGAGAACCGAAGCATGGTGTGACCAATGGATCATGCAATGGGTTCGGGTGCTGCCAAACGTCCATCCCAAAAGGGCTCAAGAAAATAGAGATCGAAATAAACAGCTACGACAATCACTCAACTGTCTATGGTTTTAACCCGTGCAGCTATGCCTTTCTGGCTGATCGGAAATGGTTCAGTTTCAATGGCCTTCCAGATCTCACCAGAGAATTTTACGAAAAGCACAAGGGTAGAGCTAATTAATTGGTGCTGGATTGGGCTATTGGTAATCGGACTTGTGAAGAAGCTAAAAGGCCCGTACCCGGCTCCGACTATGCCTGTGTCAGCCATAACAGTGACTGCTTTGACTCCACAATAGTATTTAGTCGGGGTGATTTTATAAGTTCTAAAAAATTGATTGAGTGACTTTCTAATTGGGTGGTTTTCTACTGAACAGGAGTTTAAATAACCGTCCCTTGTGTAAAACCCTCCATACAGCCAAGCGATGTGGTTGTTGGGCAAGTCGAAGTCGTCGAAGTCTTTGACTCCTGTCTCTTTGTGCCGAAAATCCGAAATGATGCATGGATGACATCCATTGTTTTAACATATCAATCATATAACTAATACATATATTAAATTATAGATCGTAATTAATTATTATTTAATGTGATGCAGTTTACTTAAGAATACAATAAAATGGATCAATGTCAAAACAACTTATCATACCCTACACCCTTGATAGGGGTGGTAAACGAGATGAACGAGCCAAACTTTGACCTGCTCAGGCTCGGTTCGAGTTCAGCTCAGCTCGGGATCGAGCTTCATTTAGTGTTCAAGCTCGACTCGTTGGGCTCATAAAAGCTAGGTTCAAACTCGGCTCGCCTTGTTTGTTAAACAAACTAAGTCGAAGCTCGAATTAAGGCTCGGTTCGGACTCGTTTAGCTAAAAAAATCTTGTTTAGCTTTTGAGAAGTCACATTTCCCAAATTATAACACCTTATACATGTGAAAGTGACATAAGCTCGGACTCAGCTCGTTCCCATTTTTTCTGTTAAGTAAACGAGCTCATCTAGGCTCTGGCTCGACTCGTTTACAAACCGAACTTTAAAAATTGTTCAAGCTCGGCTCGTTTGTCTAATCGAACGAGCCTGAACGAGCTTTAACGAGTCGAGCCTGAGCTGTTTGGCTCGTTCCCACTGCTAATGAAGTTCTACTCTGTGTGGTGGATCACCATGAGGAAGAAATCTAGGTAGATCACCATGAGGAAGAAATCTAAGTTTCTTTTAAGATATCTACAATACAAACGTTCAATGCAAATGGTAAGTCCCATACATTGTATTAATTCAACATAACCAACCTTCTCTGTATCAGTGTTCTATGCTATTCAACCATAACTATATATTTCCTCTTCCCTGAATTAAATGTGAAGACAAACTGTTATTGACTTTCAAATTGGTCGGCCATAAAAAAAAAGTTGTACAATGTGGACTTGCTCCTCTCTATTCATAATAATAAACACAAAGCAATAATCAAGCAGTACTAGCATCGGCTTGTCTGAGTTTCCTCTCATTGGATAAGATCCTAGCGAAACGAGCCAATGCTTCTTCATTGGTGCCCTCCCCTTCGACGGGCTCATACACCCCTGTATCCAGATTCACCCGTGACACCGGCTTCTTCAGCAGATCCTCACCCACTCTCACAAGCTCTTTCAAGTTCTTCATCGTCGCCACATCCACCGAAGACGCATTGCCCATCAACGTATCATCCTACATAACAAACAACATTATTAGGCTTAACAAGTGGGGTCATCATTTATATGAGTTACAATGTTCATCAACTCACTTGGATCCTCAAATAGTGTTGCTCACAATGGAGGGCCCGGAACAGTAGGGAAGCATGAATGTCGACCATGTCGTCGCTCGATTGGCTGAAGGAGTCGATGAGTGGAGTAGAGCCATGGTTGTAGATCCACCCAAAGAGTCCCCATTTGGCAGCCATATCGGCGTCGTACTTATCTTCTCCCTTCGCAGAACCCGTGCCGAGGGAGATCACCAGGAACTTCCCGCAGTCGTCTGATTTGTTTTGTAACATCTCCTTCATGACCTCACCGATAGCCAACAATGTCTGCATGCAACAAATCAATTATTTGTGTATGTTAAGATTTTGTTATTCTTTTCTCAATTAAACTTCTATGAAAGCATGTCTTACAGGATTGTTTGCACAAACACCGCCATCGATGAGATTGTAGACCTTGCTAGTCCCCAATTTTTTGTCTCTGACCTCGAATTGGTGGGGTGGTAGGTACGTCGGTGCTGCAGAGGTGCTTATGCATACATCCGAAATTAAAGGGTTCTTCAGAGGCTCGCTTTCGCCTATTTTCGCATATGAAACAATAATAGAAAAAAAATGTCAAAACAGTTTTTAATAAAACTTTTACTCCCATGTTTGACAAAAATTTAGTTATTTCAAAAAAAAAAAAACCTTATTTAAACTAGCAATCCTCTTTTGAGCTCTAATTCCAGTCTCATATACTTCTACCATAAAAAAAAATTATTTTTTTATAAATGGATCTATGCAATTCATTGGTGTATATACATGTTTTTTAAAATTATATATCTCATTAGATGAGTTATACTATTTTAAAAAAAATAAAAACATATACGAATTGAAATTGTTATAGAAAAAGAGATTGTATATATGTAATATTTTCACGACAGTATATTGACACAAGATATTAAATTTAAAATTTTTATGTTTAAAATAATTTCAGACAGATTATTTACATTAAAAACATAAAAAAACGCATAGAGTATAAAATATAGATATTATTATATAAACAAAAAAAAATGTAAAACTAAGTTGGCTATATAGCCAACCTTTGCATCCGCCCTTGATATATTGATCTTACATTATGAGTAGTGAAGATGGTTGGCTGCAGAAGCTTGATGTCGAATGAAGGGATGACGACGTTCGTAAGCATCTTGTCCAGACAAGTCTCGCCGAGGAGTCGTCGCACCAATGAATGCAAGTATTTTCCATCATATTTGGGACCACTCAACGCCTCTATCAGGTTCTGCACCACAGCTGTTAAACCACTAAAACACGCACAACAAAAGATTCAACAGTATTAATAATAAAACATGCATGCATGTATGCATATGTGTATAAATTAAGAAGAATATATGCACCTTTTCTGGGGAAAGATCTTGGGACAGTGTTCAAGGTAAAAGTTGACGATATCCTTTGCAGCATAGAGAGGACGGTTGTCTTTGTCGGGGGCGGTTATCATCGCAGTCACTAGACCACCTGTGCTCGTTCCGGCGATCACATCAAAGTAGTCTGCAAGTCTCGCATTCTCTCCATCCAGTTCCTACAATTAATGTCCCACATCACGTCATAACTTATAAATATACTTATTCTAAATTACTATATGTATGTGTGTCATGATTAAAAGACTTGGAGTTTGGATTCGAGGAAAGCGAGGCTGGTTCCAGGGATGATGCCCCTAATGCCACCACCGTCGATGCTGAGGACGGTCACCATCTTTTCATGGGATGGTGGAAGGGACATAACGACATTGGCCATGGTAGACAAAAAAAAATTTAAGAAGCTCTTATGATGTGCTTGATTTTGTTTTGGATTACTCATATTTGGAGGTGATATTTATAGATGAAGAAAGTTAAGGGAGAGAGATTTTGCTGACATGGTATAGGCAAGGAAATGGAAACTTCTGTTTTCCTCAATTATTGGAAAGTGAATCTATTTAATGTATGGGAAATTTCTTGTATTGATCGAAACTGGAAAGTTGTTGGTGGTTGAGAACAATAGAATAATAAATTTCCATTTTTTAGTTTCACATAAATTTAAAAATGACTTGTATTATATTTATTCAAATTTACGATTTCAAATTAGATTTTGATGAATCATAAATATATTTTAATATTCCAAAACAGATTTAAATAAATCATATCAATATATTTAAATTTTAATAATTTAAAATTAAAGATACTCATTAAATATCTCAATTAGATTCCATAAAGATTTTATGTTATTTTTATTATAATATTAAAAATACATATATTATATGGTATATAAATTATTATTATATGGTATATGTTAAATAGAATGAGCTTTTTGGATTGTTTAATATTAATATTTCGTTTATATTAACGCGGTTTGCGTCAAGGAAAGGCACATGCCTCAGTTTAATAAAATTATGATATTGTGCCCACCTTGCATAAAAAAAATAAAAATAAAAAATCATCTGTATTGTATTATAGAAATATTATAGTTACATCTTATACATGTAAGTCCACATGCATTTGACAGGTGTATGATAACTAGTATAAATGTATATTAGGTGTAGAAGGTGTAGAAGCCAAAATCTATCACACCTTAGAATCCGTTTAAAAAGCCATACCTCCCCGGCCCATCACATTCCGTCATAACACACCACCATCGCAGGTCGGGCCAATAAACAGTCTAGTCGGACTCCCGACCAGACCTGGGTGAATGGGGGCATAGCTCATGTCCGACTTAAATCAAGAACACGGAGTCCGCATCGGTGAGATATTAGAAATCCCAGTGAATATTCCCCGATATAGTGGCTGTAACAAACTCTCAAAAAGTAGATCTCACGTGTCGACCAATCCAAGAGCCACGTGGAAGATTTTATCCCATGATATGCTCACTCCTCCATGGCCATAGGCATACCCCCTCCCACTATAAATAGGAGGATATCCCCTTCATTAGAAGGGGATGGACAGAGAGGGATAGAGAGAGAGAGGGACAAAGAGACTTCTTCTTCTTCCCCAAAAAACCAAGAGAACCCAAGACTCAAGCTTAAAATCTCATTTTAATGGAGATTGGGTTTCATCGTCGGAGGTTCTCGCCAAAAAGGAACTATGTGTGGCTTAATCCCTTAACAAGGGTAGGTAGGCAACCTGATCTACATCAGGTTTCAGTCCAAACAAACCTCCACAAATCGCTCCACCATCGTCGCCTCTTCCATCGTCGTCATCTCTTCGCGGATCTACCAATACCAAGCCAGGACCATCCTCGAGTCCGACCCATTCAAGGAGGAGGACATTTTCACCTCCCACAAGTATTGCCCATGGTTCTCAGTAAATCTCCCTTTCCATATAGTTGAATTTTCAAATATGCGAATTTCTGTCTATTTTTTTAGTCCATCTTTTAGTGTCATCTGCATGTATGGATTTTATCTCATATCACAACTTTTAGGGGTAAACTCTCATCCTAAATTCATTTAAAAATTTGTACATATTATAATAAATTGATTCATGGGATCCCTGTCATTTTGATTCTCATTGATTTTGTTACAGGATTAGATGAAAATGGGTGAAAATACAAAAATTCAGCAAAAATAAAATACTGAAATGATAGAGAGAATGAGAAGAGTGAGAGATGAATGAATGGATGAAGCCCGCCGCAACGCTTAAGGCGCTATTCGGCTCCTCCCAGTGCAGAAGTCACGAATCGAACCGCCCCCAGGATCCAGCAAGCCCACACAGAGTACATGCTCAGGTGGAATCAAAAATGGCTTAGAACTCTATCACCACAAAAGCACTCGGGCTACTGAAATAATAAAACGTCAGTCTATCTCTCACAAACTCTCACAAGAGACTCTCTCTCTCTCTCTTTGAGTGGATACACATTTTGTGACTTCGATAGATGGAATGACATACATGGGTCCCTTTATATAGGCCTCTAGATTGCTCAAGAGTCACCTCCAAATTTAAGGTACCCATTTAATTAGGAATAATGGATTTACAATTATTCCATACATGGTTCATTGTTCCATATTCAATGGGAATGACAAATTCAAGGTACATAATGGACTCCTTTATAGTCAATTCAAGTATCCAACCTAGGTGCATCATTGGAATGAGAACATTGCATATTCAATGCTTCATTCCACCCTAGGTTCATCATAGAAATTCTACATACATGAATTTTAAACTTAATAGCCATATCTGATTGGTAGCACATTAAGGGCACTGTGCTTATTCCTGGTTCTGCGAGAGCTACTAGGAATTACTAAAATTCCATAGGAAATGGCCCACATCTCCACTCTCCCATAGGTAAGTCCATAAGGAGTGCTTTCTGTCAGTCACCCCACACTTTTAAGTGTTATAAACTTATTAAGGCCCCGGGCCAGCCTAACACCACGACAGAAAGAACACACATTAAAGGTCTTGTAACTAATTTTTGGTTCTATGAGAGCTACTAGGAATCGCCTACAAATTCCATAGGAGACGGCCTGTATCTCCAATCTCACATAGGTAAGCCTATGAAGAGTGTTTCCTGTTAACCACCCCACACGTCAATGTGCTATAGACTTATTAAGGTCCCAGACCAGCCTAATACCACAACAGGAAACATGCACAAAAAGAATGAGACTTAAATAATTTATTGTTCATCAATGTCCTTACAGTAATGTTTTCTTTAAACCATAGACTTCTGTATTATATGGATAGGTAAACCTTTGAACCCAAACTTCTATCTAATGGTAGAATTATTACAAGAGATCACATAGGCCTCAGTCCCATTCCAGCGGTGGTTCTCTCAACCAACTCCCTTTTGAGACCTTTTGTCAAGGGATCCGCCAAGTTCTTTAAAAGATCTGACATCGACCACTGATATCACGCCATCTCGAATCAACTCATTCAGATAGTCGTGCTTCAATGAACATTCTTATTTCTTCCATTGAACAAACCATTCTCAGCAACAGCACTGGTCGCCTGGTTGTCAATAGTAGATAGAGATCGCACATTTCTCTTTTCTGCTCAATGGAAGATCATACATGAGATTTCTCAGTCATTCAGCTTCATCTTCTGCCATTGTCAGTGCATAGAATTCCGCTTCTATCGACGACTGTGCAATCACGGACTGCTTCTTTGATTTCCAAATACTATGGCTCTACCCAAGGTGAACATATAACCACTAGTCGATTTGGATTTGTCCGGATCTGAGCACCAACTTGCGTCGCTGAAGCCTTCATTCCACGATCGAGGAGTAGCCGGAGTAGAACAACCCATAGTTCATTGTGCCTTTCAGATACCTCATAACCCTCTGAATCGCCTCCCAATGAGTTTTTTCAGTATTACTTGAGAATCTGCCCAACATGCCTACAGCATAGGCAATATCCGGCCTCGTGCAACTCATCGTGTACATCAAGCTTCTGACAACGCTAGAGTACTCGAGCTGCTTCACAGGTCTCCATCATTGGCCTTTAGCCTTTTGTTGTAGTCGTACGGAGTCGGAACTTCTGGAAGATCAAAGTATTCAAACTTCTTCAGCATCTTCTCTATATAGTGAGACTGAGTCAGACCTAACCTAGTGTTTGATCTCACTATCTTGATTCCCAGAATCACATCAGCAGGTCTCATGTCCTTCATGCTGAACTTTGAGGAGAGAAAGCTCTTCACTGACTTCACACTCTCCAAGTCAGTGCCAATGATCAGCATGTCATCAATGTAGAGACATACTATCATGCCTCGATTATCAACAAACTTGCAATAGACACACTTGTCAGATTCACTAACAATGAATCCTTCATCGCGAATGACTTTGTCAAACTTTTCATGCCATAGCTTGGGAGCCTGCTTCAATCCATACAAAGATCTTTGTCAAAATTTTCATGCCATAGCTTGGGAGCCTGTTTCAATCTATACAAAGATCTGACAAGCTTGCATACCTTGCTTTCGAGACCTTTGACGAGAAAGCCTTCTGGTTGCTCCATATAGATCTCATCCGTCAGATCTCCGTTCAGGAAAGCCGTCTTCACGTCCATTTGATGGACCATCATCTTATTAATTGTAGCTAGAGCAATCAATACTCGAATGGTTGAGATACGAGCAACTGATGCATAGGTGTTGAAGAAGTTGACTCCCTCCTTCTGAGTGAAACCCTTTACAACCAATCGAGCCTTGAACTTCTCCACAGAACCATCGGCTTTGAGCTTTTGTTTGAAGATCCACTTGCAGCCGATCGGTTTGGCTCCTCTCGGAAGATCCATCGGCACCCACGTGCTATTCGCCATGATAGACTCCGTCTCGTCATTCACGGCCTCCCTCCAGAGATGAGCATCTCTAGACTTTATCGCTTCCTCGAACGATTGTGGATCTACTTCGACGTTGTACGTCACGAAGTCCGGCCCAAAGGATTTGCTCTTTCTGATTCTCTTCAGTAAAGGCTGATCTGCATCAACCTCCTCTTCAGCTTGCGTTGGATCAGGATCAGGGACAGCATGATCCTCTTCCGCAATCTTCTCCTCGTTTTTGTCTTCTTCCCAGGCAAAAAAAAATTATTTAATTTATATGATATGGGTGGGTGTAGTTATTAAATGAATAATAATAAAAGATTTTTTTCAAAAAATTAGGAAGACTTACTCATTGAGGAGGCGTACTTATTATGTTTATTTAAAGGGTGCCTCTATTTGCAGCCTTCAAATTGGGGTGCACACCCCTATTTTTACACACCCATCAAAACTTTCTCTCATTCTTTAAACACCCCCTTATTTAAGCTAGCAATGGATTCTCAAAGCACACCGACCAACTCTTTCAAATCCTCGCGAGGGCCATCAAGAGCGTGTTGTAGCACCGGACGGTGAGATCGAGCGACGTCGTCGATCAGATGGTGGCAGAACCTCCTCGGCGCCCCCTACAGGGGTGGGACCGTCGTCATCACCAACGACACCCAACTCATCTCCCCCGTCGGCAATCGCATCTCCGTCACTGACCTCTCCAAGTCCCAGACCCTCACCCTCCCCTTCGAGAGCCCCAACAACGTCTCCCGCATCGCACGATCTGAACATCGAGATTCGGATCCAGCGGGTGGCGACGAAGAGGCGGTGGCGGACAAGGCCGAGGAGGGCGGAGTGGGAGCCGTGGTCGTGGCGGAAGCCGGGGAGGGATCCGGTCCAGCCGAAGAAGGAGAGGGCGAGGCGGAGATCCAACGGCAGGTGGTTGAGGAGAATGTGTGAATGTTTGAATCGTTCAAAAAATGAAAAGTAAGATTAATCTGTTAGTATCGATACTGATACTGTCATCATATAGCTAACTCATCGACACACAGAATGTCGACACACATATTAGTCTGCTATGAGTTCAGGTTTCTGAAGCCCGCGACACAAGAATTGTCGGCGTAAACGTCAAATATCGACACTGATAGTGTCATGGTTGATGGAGATGTTACGGCTTCAGGTTTCTAAACCTCGCCACACTAGTATTGTCGACTTAAATGTTAAATGTCAACACTGATAGTGTCGCTAATTATTCAGATGCTATGGATTTAGGTTTCTGAACCCCGCGACACCCCCGTTGTCGACCCAAACGTCAATGATCGACACTACGGGTGTCGCGAAGGATCCGAATATATGGGTGTGCACAGATCCGATTATAAATGGATTTTTTGTACATTACCCATTTATGAGGGGTGTGTACCCCAATTTGAGGGGTGCAAATAGAGGCACCCTTATTTAAATGGATAGTTATCAAAAAGATCCATTTAGAGAGGCTTACTTCCCTGATAAAGAGGCGGAAATAGAGCCACCCCTATTGATTTCGGGTGCCTCTATTTGCACCCCTCAAATTGGGGTGCACACCTCATAAACGGGTAATGCACAAAAAATCTGTTTATAATCGGATTTGTGCACACCCATATATTCGGATCCTTCGCGACACTCGTAGTGTCGATCATTGACGTTTGGGTCGACAACGGGGGTGTCGCGGGGTTCAGAAACCTGAATCCATAGCATCTGAATTCTTAGCGACACTATCAGTGTCGGTATTTAACATAAGACTAGTGTCGCGGGGTTCAGAAACCTGAACCAGTAGCATCTCCATCAACCATGACACTATCAGTGTCGATATTTGACGTTTAACAATTCTTGTGTCGCGGGCTTCAGAAACCTAAACTCATAGCAGACTAATATGTGTGTCGACATTCTGTGTGTCGACGAGTTAGCTATATGGCGACAGTATCAGGTCGATACTAACAGATTTTTTGAATGATTCAAACATTCACACATTTTCCTCAACCACCTGCCGTTGGATTTCCGCCTCGCCCTCTCCTTCTTCGACTGGACCGGATCCCTCCCCGGCTTCCGCCACGACCACGGCTCCCACTCCGCCCTCCTCGGCCTCCTCGTCCGCCACCGCCTCTTCGCCGCCGCCCGCCGATCCGAATCTCGATATGTCGACACTCAGATCGTGCGATGCGGGAGACGTTGTTGGGGCTCTCGAAGGGGAGGATCTAAAGGGTCTGGGACTTGGAAGGTCGGTGACGGAGATGCACATGAGCCGACGGGGGAGATGAGTTGGGTGTCGATTTTTCGGTGTGCAATACCTTTGAAAATGGATTAGAGCTTAAATAAGGGGGTGTTTAAAGAATGAGAGAAAATTTTGATGGGTGTGTAAAAATAGGGGTGTGCACCCCAATTTAAGGGGTGCAAATAGAGGCACCCATTGATTTCATCGAAGGCGATCCGCTCTGGCGAAAGGTAGAGATATTTCAAAAATGGAGAACCTGAGATTTTGAACGGATCGACGATGGCGATGGCCTGTTGCGTGAACCCACCTGGATCGGAGACCGCAGCGGACGTCGTCGACGGGTTCTACCCGATTCGACCGGAGTGCCGCGACGACGTCCCGACGACCGGATTCAAGCCCAAGGTGACTCCCCTCTTTTTGGTCCACCGATTGAATCCTCGAAACGATGAGACGCATTGGGCTTGTGATTGTGTTGTTTGGAATCATATAATCCGGAAATAACAATGTAGTATTTTTTTTAATATGATGAAAAGATGTGTAATTTATTGGGGGAATTGGTTCTCTCTGATCTTTCAAACCGATGTCCGTTAATGGTTGGAGAAAATGCTGATTTGGTCTCACAAATTATTGATTCATGTTGAATTCTTATTAGATTGAGTGCTGTTTCCCTTTTTTTTTTTGGTTAAATCACTATCTTGGTATTGAAACCACATATTGAACAATATGCTATGATCTGGTATAATAGGGTGGTCTCTCTGATATAGCGCTCTGTGCCGATGTATTTGTTTGTCATTCTGATATTCATTTTTCTCGACGGCATTGCCTTGTCTTTTGCAGGCTGGAAGAACTCTCAGTGCAAGAAGGTGGCATGCGGCTTTTTCTCAGGATGGCGTCCTGGAAATTGCTGGGGTGCTTCATCGGATCGAACGTGGGGTAAGAGAGACATGTATGCCGAACCATGATTCTTGAGACCCTTTGGTGAATTTGATTGCCTTGCGGTGATTATAACAGCATATGTGCGTGTACTTGGAGTTTGATGGAGACTGCTTGATAAGAGCATCTCCAATCCTATATCCAAATCTTTACTCAAATTCAAATTTGAGTAAAAGTCACTCAAAACTCCTTGCAACCATTTACCTATACCCATACCAAATCAAGTTTTTACCCAAACCTTTACCCAAATCAAGGGAGACTCAAATTTTTACCCAAATGTTTAACCTCTCTTTCTTTCCTTTATCTCCACATTTTATTTCACATGTGTGACATTTTTTTTCTTCAACTCCACCTTTAATTGAATTATATTAGATGTCTTCCTACCCCCAAAATTTTCATCATTTCTTGAAACCAAAAAAAAAAGTCCTCTTTATTAAATTTTTATTTTTTATTTTTAATCCAATAAAAAAAAAATTATTTTTTTTCAAAAAAATTGGATGATAATAATTTTTTATTTTAAATATCTTAAAGAGAAGAAAAATTGAGTAGTAAAAATGTTTGGAGAAAAAAACTTTGAAAATGTTTATAGGAAATAATTAGAAGAAGGTGTGATTTTTTAAAAAGATTTGAGTAAAACACAAAGTGATGGTTGGAGACCCATCATATCAAATCAAGCTTTTACTCAAATTTTAAGTGAAATTTAGGTATAGATTTGAGTAAAGACTGGAGATGGCCTAAGAGAAAATCAGTCTCCACTTGACTTATCGAATGATGCCCAATTGTCATTAGATGTTCAATTGTGATGGGAGACAAGTTCCATAATTTTTGTTAATAGTCCCGACTATGGGGAGTGTACTTAGCCAAATGGGCAATTTTTTTTTTTCAACTTGTGATCCAACTTAGTTTATTTTTGTTTCAATCTTCTTTCACTTCAGGGTGTACATCCATCGATCAAGGGAGTGGTTTGGGAATTTTTGCTTGGCTGCTACGAACCAAAGAGCACTTTTAATGAACGTAGTCGTTTGAAGCAATGTCGAAGGTACAGTATTGTTCTCTGAACTACTAGAACTTTTAACAAATATACGAATAATTTAACCATGACCCATAACTGAGCAGATATCTATTCCTTTCTCTTCTGCGCGCACCCTTCTCTTTATAGGATGAGGTGTAACCGTGTCACTTGGAAGCTTCCCATATTCGGATGGATGAAATATTAACATTCCTTTACCCACTTATTGTCTTTAACTTCAGTTAAATGCATTGAATGTATTGTATTGATTATAACAGGGAGCAGTATGGATTGTGGAAATCCGAGTGCCAGGAGATGGAATCAACTGTTGGCAGTGGAAGGCTTATAACCACACCTATAATCTCTGAGGACGGTCAACCTATAGAGCATCCTTCAAAAAATAGTGATATATCTAATGGGGACCAATCCGTGGAATCTGAGGAGCCTATCTATAAAGTCCCAGTGGACAAAAAAGTTATCCAGTGGAAGCTTACGTTGCCTCAAATTGGTAAGGTTTGCATCTATCTTTCTGACATTGGATTCTATTACTGTTTATCTTGAAGTTTGAATTCTCAAATCATTCTTATACATTAATATTTAGAAGCTTTTTGTACTTGACTAGGAATTCTTCATTGTGACCATCGATTTTTAATGGGATATAATCAATGCAAAGTACTGGATATCCTGAGCTTCTTTGCCTATTATCTTCCACTTTTTTGGCTACTTAGTGAAAGCAATGCAACTCTTGGCAAGTGTTTCATTGACATGAATAATTTGCACCGTCTACTAGAGTTGTTTCTGCTTGCTACAGAGAGTGTGCTTGTTAATTTTGTGTCTCTGTCCTTTTTCAGTCAGCTAATAATAATCGGATACCTTTTTGGAAGCTAATAGGTTTGTGATGACATATATTGACCAGGATTGGATGTTGTTCGTACCGATCGAACACTTCAATATTATGACAACCAAAAAAATCTAGCCAGGCTTTGGGATATTTTAGCAATTTACGCATGGGTTGACAAGGAGATTGGTTATTGCCAAGGTGAGCACACCATTGATTCTCACAAATGATGTTTTCTGGTGAATTCCCACCTCGTAGTGGCTTTAATTTCATCTCATTTTTGGTGAAAACTCCGGTAGGAATGAGTGATCTCTGCTCTCCGATGGTAATTATTCTAGAGGATGAAGCTGATGCTTTTTGGTGCTTTGAACGGTTGATGCGTAGATTGGTATGTGTGTCCCATTTATGCATCTTTCTATTATCTACTGTCTTAGTAATATCAGTTATGATTCTGGAGAATAATGAAATGCTTCTATATTGTTTTTAGAACTTATGGTCCATTACTTTGTCTCTCATAAAGCTATATACTCTACTGAAGAAGTCGAATTAATGCTTTATGTTTTGTCACAAGACTCACAACATCTTGACTGACAAATATTCTCGCTCATTTCCGAATTGTGAAGCGGGGAAACTTTAAATCCACAAGAAGCTCAATTGGCGTTCAGTCACAGCTGAGTGTACTGGCCTCTATAATGAAGGTTGTTGATCCGAAGCTTCATCAACATCTAGGTATGACTTAATAATTATTTTGGTACTTTTGTTCCAAATCTACTTACATCCTGATCTGTTTTATAATGCATGCTTTATGTTCTTTGCCTTTTTCTGTTCAGAAACATAATTGATTGAAAGAAGTTGTGAAAATAGTCCACTTGGATATATTAATATAAAATCTGCCACTATCAGAGAACCACAGATCGCAGGTGATGCATGAGAAACAATGTTAACACAGAGCACCAGGTTTCATAATTCAATAAATATTATCATCAGATCTACTTTCGTCATTTGTAAAAAAATGATCTCATGTGTTTCATCGGCAGCAATTTCAGTCATCAAGTATTGGTTTCGTAAACTTTCCATACTACTTATGAATGGTCCAAATTTTTTTGGAATAAATTGATTGTATGGCTATCTAGACATTTAAATTTAACTCTCAAGAGTTTGTGTTTTCTTGCCCTTCTTCCCATGCTTCAGTCTCTTCTGTGATTTAAATTTTTGAAAAAATAACTTTCAACTTTATGTAAAAAAGAGTATGAGAGCAGCTGGTGACAGGAGTTTGGTGGCGAAGATCTCTCAATCATTTATACCGGCAATGTTTTGGTCGATTTGGTTGACGAGAAACCAAGCAGTTTTCAAGGGGTCCACTCTGTATGTGGAGAATATCCGTGAGGGGGTAGCAAGGTTCATTGTGACATGGGGGAGATGTTGCGCTGGGGCGCGTGACATTTCTTTGGTGGGTGGGCGATCATCAATTCAAAGATAATCTGTATGTTTTATTTTGTATGGTTTGAGGCACCTTAAGTAGAGTTCTCCTCTTCTTATGGTGTTCTTGTTGGGGTTTTGTTCGTCTTGTGTGGATGAAACTTGTAATTCGCATGTTCTTGAGGCTTTCACTTTTGATTTATACAAAGGTGAAAGCCAACTATTTTCTTCAAAAAAAAACTTTATGAAAAAAACCTCCCATCCAATGTTATCAGGGCCCTTCCACTTGGCAAGATTTTCCTTTGCCCTTGCAAGAACAAGCAGAACATGATGGGGAGCATGAATTGATATATGTGGCGGGAAAATCAATTATCATTATGTTTATTCTCATAATAATTTAACTTTCAACATTCGGTTTGCTTACATGAAGTGGGAACTGGGAACAAATAAACATTTCAATTAATGAAAAGAGAAGGGACTCGAAATGTTCCTCATGCACCATTCTTTGACTTTACACACAATCATATAAATGCTGGCAGCTTGATGAAATCAAGAAATTTTTACAGCTAAGCTATCATGGTGTGCGAAATGTCTGGAATTATGGTTGATGCTGCTGTCTGGTATGGTACTTTTTTTTTGTTTGCTCTACTCTTCTTGAGTTATCCTGCTTGTCGAGGGGTAACACGTACAAAGTCTGTGAAGGTATCATGAGTTATCATGATTTGGTTGCATGATTGAACTGGATATTTGAGTGTTTCTTTTCTCTAATGAAAGCAAGACTGTTAAATACATGATTTGACAATTTCTTCAAAGAGTAGTTTATAATATTTACTGAAATTGTGCTGTTTCTATTCTCGATCTCAAGTTTTTTTATATTATGAGAATTTGGGGTTTTGTTTACAGAAAATAATTGTAGATATAAACCTTTTGTTATCCCTGCATATGATTTTGTGCTCTACCTAGTAAAAACTCATTATCTCCAATGCCTGTATTTAGCAGAAAATTTAGATGGAGGGGAGTATTTGTTTGCATTCCGCATGCTAATGGTCCTTTTCCGCCGAGAATTCTCATTTGTGGATGCGTTGTACCTTTGGGAGGTAAGCATTATCTTGTGCTATCAGACCACCACCAACAAGAAGAGTATCTTGTGCTTTCAATTGGTTCACAATTTCTCAATAGTATTTTCCTCTTTCCTGTGAACCTGATGCAATCATCTAGTCGTATTTCAAAACTGCCACTTCTTTTTTCTTGTCTCTTTATTTAAGCTGTGGCCTTGTGAACAGAGAGGTGACAAGTTTTAGGTTTTCACAAAGAAAACTAATTCAAAGCAATACATTTCAGCTGATGTGGGCTATGGAATTCAATCCGAATATCTTCTCTTTGTATGAGTCAAGCGAACAAAATGACAAAAATCCAGTGGTACTGAAGGAAGATTATAAACTCCTGAAGCAGTATGGGAAATTCGAGAGAAAAGTTGTGAAGGCTGGATCAAAGTATCAAGAAGGTACCTTATCCATCTTTCTTGTCGCTAGCATCCTCGAAGCAAAGAACAAGCGGCTTTTGAAGGAGGCTCAAGGATTGGATGATGTTGTCAAGGTCTCTCTCCCCTTCTCCCTACCCGCACACACATGTTGGTACATGCTGCATGCATATACGTGGGATTGTTTGGATGCGTTTTTAATACCAAAGATAAATTTTCCCACTTAGACATTGCAAGTTGTTATGGAACAAATTATAAAATTTCTGCCTTACTTCTGGATTATTCATTGTCACCAGATATTGAATGGTATAACCGGACACCTAGATGCGAAGAAGGCATGCAAAGAGGCATTGAAGCTCCACAGGAAGTACCTGAAAAAGGTAACCAGTTCTCACCAGAGCTGTACTACATGTTGAATTTCCTTGAGATTTTTACTGGCTCATTGTTGTTAAATACATCCTTTGTGCAGATGAAGAAACCATAGGATTTGAATCCATCCTCTCATCATTGGTTTTGTCCACTCCTTGGCATTGAAAGCACTGGATCCAGGCAGATTTTTCTGTATGCAAAACATTTTTTTTCTGTTTATATTTATTTATTGATGTTCGTGCGGGCGTGTAAATAAGAACAATGAAGAGGCTTGAGAAGAGATGTGCAAGTCAAAAGTAAGCTGTGGGAAAAATGACTACAGAAAGTGATTCCATATTTTGAATTCTGTAAGTAGTTCATGCACAGTTTCAAAAGAAACCTAAGGTTTATAGAATCTGGTTGTGGTTCATGCTGTTATTGTAAATATTTGTATGCCCGTGAAGGACCGAAACCAGCATGGCAGCATTTACAGGGGCCAAAGTTTTCTTTTTTTGGATCGATAAGTATTTTTCCTCATCAAATCTTTCTCTATCAATAGGCGAAAGAAGAGGGTTCTTCTACCATTATATCAAGAGGTTCATATATGGAGGTGATGTTTTGACGATAAATGATGTTAAACTATTGGAAACCATATGTTGTTTTTCCTGCATTTTCACCTCTGACCTTTGGACATGACTGAGCTGGAACTTGTAGCCTGGAACATAAGTTATTTTGGAATAGATAATTATTTTTGTATTTTGGTTGAAAATGTAAATAATGTAGCTCTTGTTGTTTGATTGATTAGATAAGTTGTTGATAAAAAGTAAATAAATGTCGACCATGAATTTTAAAAGGTAAAAAAATGATTTAACATGTAGGATTATGATTTATAAGAGATGTTGACAGGTAATTTGATATGTAATCCTATCTTATACTTCTAAAAATAATCTAGAATATTAATATCATTTATTTTCACATATTCTTATATATACTTATTTTATGTAAATAAACAAGTTTTTGGACTTGTTCACTCTTATTCCTTCTTATTCTTTGCCTATTCCGCTACTCAAGCAAGAGCATAAAACATTTCCATCTCCGTTTATATAATATAATCCCTAGATACACTTTTTTTAGTTATATAAATTACTATGGAAAATGTTTTTAAAAATGCATTGAATTCATTCCTACTTTTTTTTGCGAAAAATAAGTAATTTATTATACACATTATTTAAAAAAAATTGGATTGTTTTCTAACACATAATATTAATTTTATAAATAAAATTGAATATATAACACAATAATTTAGAAACAGAAAAAATGTAATCAAATAAATAGTAAACAAAATAAGATAAGACACGATCTTACTCAATCTAGTTTTATTCGAGATAGAATGACATTCTAAAAAAAATAGTTATTAGATTGATTATATATTTTATTATTATGTCATAATTTTATTAACATTTTTTAATTTGCATGACATGAGGAGGCAATTTCTAAGCCCTCATTGGTATTATTATCAAAGACATTATACTAATTTATTTGAACATAATTATGGGTTGGGCGCTATTACCCTCGTTCTTTTTAATAGTATTATATAATTCATTAAAAATTCAATAAACTATATATCTTGTCAATTTTTTTTACGTATATTAAAACTGAATTATTCAATTCGGAATTGAACAATTTACATTTTTTTTATCAAATCTTATAATAAATATGCCTCATTATAAAATGTTTACTATTTTTAAGAAGGAAAAATATTAAACTCAATCATTTTTACAGTCTAAAACGCAACCATATATATTTTTATTTTTTATTTTTGAAAAACATCATTGAATGATGTATATCGCTACATTTCAAATTGAATGATCTTATCTTTAATAAATGTTAACAATGTATACATTTCATATACCGAAGCATATGTTCCACAAGATTTCTAACTACGCATATGATGTAACATTTTCCATGGGATAAGGATAGATCCACTACCCAACTTATTCTTTCCCACTACTCAAAATTATCAAAATGTCATTTTTTTTTATTTTTTTGTCTCCTTTTCCCACTACCCAGTTCGACAGCATCCAGTCGAAGTCTTTTTCACTGGGACGACAGAGTTCCGTCGATCTGTCTGAATAAGTGTCAGTCGAAGTATGTTTCACTAGGACGACAGAGACTCATTGATCTGTCTGAGCAAGTGTCAATATGGATGTATCGAACCCTTCAAAACAACAACTTTCTTCTAAGAATCAATCACTTATACAATCATTTAAGTTCTTACGAAAAACAAAAATGTCATTTAAGTTATTTAAATCATTCACATATATATTTATTTAAGTATAAGAAACAAAAATATCAAATAAAGAGTTATTTGGACCAAATAAACAGTAAACATTTCATATAGAAAAAAAACATTATTTTCATTTCTAAACAAGTGGAGTCTTATGTCGAAAGTATATGGAATGTTTTTTGATACTCCACTTGTGTATATAGAATGTTTAATGTTTGTTTTATTTATATAACTGTTTGTTTTTCCATTTTTACACCTCGTATTTAAATAACAAAATAGGGGAACAATTTTCAGAATAATTTAAATGACTTAAATGGAATTTTTGTTTTTTTGTAAGAACTTAAATGACTGTATAGGTCATTTATTTTTAGAAGATGGGTGTTGTTTTAAAGGGATCGTCTCTGTCAACACTTACTCAGACAGATCGACAGACCTCTGTCATCCATGTGAAACAGATTTTGATTGGGTTCATGTCGACACTTGTTAGACAATTCGACGGACCTTTGTTGTCTCAATAAAGAAGATTTCAATAGGGCGTTGTCGAACTGGTAGTGGAAAAGGAAGACAAAAAAAAATAAATAAATAATGATATTTTTATAATTTTGGGTAACGCAAAAGATTAAGTTGGGCCGGAGTTTTCTCCCATATCTGATAACGTCACTCCCTCCAACGATCCCAACTCTCAAGTTTGCATTTGCTTCCCGTCCAAAGTGGGTGATAATATCAAAAGACATGCCCAGCACTCCTGCCACTGCCAAGCCATTCCATTCTTTTTAAAATTCGATTCTTTAACAACGCAATTAAAAAAAAATCGAAAAGTTTCGATTGAGATTTTTCTCCTCCTCCTTCAGATCTGATTATAAAAGGTCCCATCAATAATCAGATCTCTCACTGTCTCTTTTTCCGCCTCGTGAAGATCACGAGTAGTTCTTCTTCTTCTTCAGGTGATGTTACAACTTGATTTTGTGTTGATTTTTGGGGTTTTTTTTTGTTATAATAGATTCCTGCGTCGTTGAATGTGTGTCGTTTTGGTCCCTTTAAAAAAAATTGATTTATGGATCAGATCGTTTTCACAGATTGTGTTTTTCTTTTTAGATTTATTATTATTAATCATTTCTGTGTAATTTTGAATCGATTGCCTTTCTTTATTCCATTGATGAGTATTTTGAGATTGTGATCCTGAGATCTGACGGTTTGCAATCACGATTTATGTATGGATGTTGTCTCAGAACCGATGTAAATCACTCTATTAAAGATTTATCTGCCGCTAATTTGATGTGAATGATGATTTGATAATAATGGATGGGTTCTTTTTTTCAAAAAAAAAATCACATTTTTAGTGATAATGTTGATTTGTATGTGTTGTTTTTTATTCATTGGCTTCATATCTTATTGTTCTATTTCATCCTATTTGAATCTCCTCTTGTTTATATTTGATCATTAAATTTTTGGGTTTTTTTATATATAAAAAAAAACACTTGTGTGTTTCCTAACATGTTTTTGATAATTCATTCTGACTTTTTTTTTTCAGGTTTATTAGGGGTTTTTAAGATTTGCCTGAATCATCAGTCCACTTATGAGCCTTATTCAAGCATCTGCTTATAACATTTATCTGATCTATAAAATAATTTTTGGATAATGGTTTATTATCTATAGAGTATAGACCACATATATCAAATCTCACATCACAAATCATATCTTAATTATATATAGTTTCTGAATTGCCTATGGTTCAGGCAATTGTGTTTACTCTATTTCGCGATTTTTGTGTTTACCAGGTTAAAGAAAGCATTTCGGGTGCTCAAATGGAGGGAACTGTGTTCACCCCATCTTTGGAAGGAATGAATCATGTGAAGAATGAGGAAGGGGAGATGCTAACCAAGCCTTTCCTTGATGTCTGCAAGCTTGTGCTGCCTGTCATAGGTATTGTTTCCTATTTTCAGATGGTTGTGTTGAGAGTTCTCATCAAAATTGGTGGAAGAGTGAAATTGGGGATTCTGTTGTAGGTTTTATGTTTGTCATGAGTGAAGAACATGACATGATCCGTAATTGAAGATTAGTCACATATTCATGGATGTTGTGGTATTCTCTTGTTAGCATAGATCAAACTAATACCATCGTTGAAATGATATTGTTTTGTTTGTGTTCTCTTGCACAACACATGCACTTAGATCTTTGAGAACAATTAACCAGAAAAAAAAAATCATATGACAGCCCATGTCATCTTTGATAGAACAACTGCTGAGAGGTGAGAGCTGGAAGCATGTGGCGAGGAAAATTTGTTCTCATTCTTCACCATAAATAATTAAATATTTAATTTTTTTTGGGAAAGTACCAATTAAATCGACTTGCTATTTCTGCTTCCAGACAAATTGGGGGCTGCCATGACACTCGTCAAATCCGATATTGGGGGTAACATTACGGTAAGAGCTTTATGTATCGTCGATGTGCCTTTTTCTATAGACAACGCAAATTCAATTTCCATGACAGCATCATTTCATTTTTAGTTTGGGGACACCTCTTCATTTTCTTGCTGACTGATATCCCATGTTCCTTTTCCAGAGATTGGAATCTAAACATGCATCCAACCCCTCTAAGTACAATCTCTTGTACAGCATGGTGCGGGAAGAGATTGAAGCCAAAACAGCAAAGGCTTCTTCAAGTTGTACCAATGGGCTTCTTTGGTTAACAAGGTATATATTCCTGCATACATATGATATCCATTAGCTTTTGTCCATTAAGAGAGCCAACAAAAATTTCCCTTTTTTTTTAACTCTTTCAGAGCCATGGACTTTCTGGTGGCACTATTTCGCAATTTGCTGGAGCATGCAGATTGGACAATGTCTCAGGCTTGCTCTGATGCCTATGGAAAAACCTTGAAGAAATGGCATGGCTGGCTCGCAAGCTCCAGTTTTACTGTAATTTCTTTCACCCGCATCAGCATGAATATAATTGCACTGCTAAAACAACTGATGAATGATCCATACATATACTGTTAGTGTGATAAGGCTCATGAAATGAATCTTGCGGAAAAGTTTGTTTGGCTATCTTATCTGGACTATCATCTTCTTAGGGTAATCTGCAATTGATTTCAAAAAAAAATCTCTTTGAAGGAGATTGCAGATATGTTGAATGCAAAATACTTTCTATCTAGTTCTTAAATGTTCGAATTTGGCAAAATGTGTCTTTTGACTGCTGTTTATGGAATTCATATGCTACATCTTCTTGCACTGTTCTACTCAAAAGCAACCCATTTACACTCAAACTTGTAGGTTCTCTTGATCTTCACAGTTGGATAACTCTTTATTGGGTTTTTTTTTTTTGGTTCTTTTGTCTTTTCAATTGTTGAAATGAATTGATGAATGTTTAGTTGAGTGAGTGAGAATGTTGTGTGTATGCATGTACATGTGATTTATTGGCAGTCACAACCTAATGAGTGTACCCATGTGTAGGTTGCCATGAAAATGGCTCCAGATAGGAAGAAATTCATGGATGTCATTGGAGGGTCTGGTGATGTGAGCAAGGACATGGAGGCATTCTGTGTAAACTTTGCACCATTCCTTGTGGAGAACCACAAGTTCCTGGTAAAATTTTACCTCGTTGAGTCATTGTGGAGGCAATTGACACTTATCTCTTACTTCCTTCCAATCTTGCATTAATATTTTCTTGTATTCTTTTGTTGCAGGAGAGCGTTGGTATGGACAACATGAAAGCTGCTTAGTGAGCGACTGGTCTGCTATTTGTCTTCACTCTTCAGTTATTCTCCGGTAGTTCACCTTAAATTCAAAGCACCAGAAAAAATAATAGCTCTTGTATAGCTCTTGTAGCAGCTTTTGTTTTTTTATATTTACTTGTCAAGACAAATATCTGTTAACATACCTACAATCTTGGGAGTGTTTTGGTACTTTATTTTGTCTAATCTTCCTTGTTTGCTTGGAACTCCCTGATTCATAAGAATGAGAAGCTCGTGATATTTATTTGTTGTTTTCTTATCGAATATTTATTTTACAATCTGGAACTCCATCTCTCCCACCCTGCCAAGAGATCTATTTTGTTTGATTTAGTAAATTTCACGACATCCAATAATTCTCATATTCTTTGACAAGTTCAGAGAGTACATTCTCATGTGTGTGTTACTTTTTGGTAGCACTGGAGAAAGATGAATCAAACAAGAGTGATGATTAGCTAACTCTCAAGTGCATGCATTTGAACTCATGAAAAATGATGTTGAGGGAAGGGTCGGGGCGCATTTAACTGGATGCGAAACCCATGAAATTCTTATTTTTATGTTGATGTTGAAGTTTCGGAAGAGAATTGACTTTGGAATAACTATTCTCACTTCCCTAACCAGAATAGAAGTGAGAATAGGTGACTTGGTTCTAGCACCCTCGAACAGTGTTTTGTCCACCTTCTACGCGTGCTGTCATTAGAGTCATGGTGAGAGGAAAAAAATATTAGTAATTTTGTAAAAAAAAATTTATCCTCTTGAAGAATATTTTATTAGAAAAAATTGCCATTTGAGGCCTGAACAATGTTATCACAGAAGGTGGTGTCAGTGGTAATCTTGCATGTGGTCCATTATGCATGTTTTAATGTTTTAAAATGTATATTTAATGTAATGCATCTTCATAAAAATAAAATATTTATAAATACTCCCTTACATAAAATATATATTACTTGTTTACTCTAATAAATCATGTATCTAATTTGTAAAAGGATAATGTTTCGTACAACTTCAATTTCAGTTTACACTTATTTTAAATTTCATAAAAATAATATATCTTATCTAATGAGATACATAAAAAATTTCTCCACTGAATTGCATAAATACATTTATAAAAAATGTAAAAGATTTCTTCTCATGTGATTTTCTGTCAAAACATATTAGACTACAAAAAAAAAAAAAAAACTTTGTTTAACGGCACTCTTTGTACAATGTTTCAATTAGTTAGAGACACGTGGCGGATGAGGCTTCCTAATAAAGAGGGTTTAGAATTGAATAATAAAAAAAAAATCAAGGGGATTTTCCCATTATAAAAATGTCAACATACTTAACGGTTGACAAGTCATCCCCTCCATCCTAACCGTTTTTTTTCCCGCCCTTTCCGCGGAGACCTGTTAAAAAGAAAACCATCATTTTTGTCTGGCTGTAAATCCTCCATTTCTCGACCCAATTTAGTTCTCTCTGAAGAACGGTTAGAATCACCATTGCATCGGCAACTGAAGAGCGCGTCCGACCCAGAATTTGCTCTAAACGGGAGTTGGTCAATATTCGGTTTCGCTTCTCTTTCTCCATTCTTCTCCCCTCCCCCAAAGAAAGAGGACCCACACCCACCCAAACAAGAAGAAGAAGAGGAAGAAGAAGAAAATCATTACCTAAGAATTTAGGGGTTTTGTAGTGGAGAAATAATCATCCGAGATGACAATATCTTTGTTGGGTCTTCTTCTGTGGGGACCCGTGGAGAATCCTCTGTGAAACTAGTGGCGTGGTCTTGCAAGTGCGCGTCGGTTGTTTGTTTGGCAAGGTGAGGTTTGGTGTTTTTCATTCATAACAAGAGATCCATTTGTTTTGCTGTGATTTAAGTTTCTGTATGTAAACTCATTTGAAAAGTGTGATTTTGAATAAAATGGCTTAATAGAATATTATTTTTGCATAATTAAGCATGAAATTTGGAATTGGGAACGTAAGAATAAATGTTTTGTTGTTTGGGTAAAATGTGAATAAAGTATGAATAAGAATTTATAAAAGGTAAAAAGTAGTTTAACAGGTGATTTATAAGAGGTGATTTTTTTGATATATGTAAAAACTAAAACCAATAAAATGTGTTTCCAAATTGTCTCTTAGGTTCCAAATTGTCTCTTAGGTCCCGTTGAGAAACAAATTTAGAAAGCTACCTTGGTTTTTGGTCTCTTTTTTGAAAAAATGTGTTTGCGACTAAGCTGCAACTTTTATTTTATGTTTAGAAATGGGTTTGAAGAACTCAGCCCTATGCAAACTAAAAAATGTTTCAAACCCGTTTTCAAACAGGACCTTAATCTCTAATAATATATTTCTTTTTTAATTTTGTTTTTTATATTATATTTTGATTGTATCCCTAACAAGTGAAATTTGGGATCCACAAATTCCATCAAATCAGATTTTGAGGGCACGTAGACAGGAAGACCAGAGTTGTGCCCACCCAAAGATGTCGACCAAAATGAAGGGCCTCTTGAAAGGCCTCAGATACATCTCCCAGATCTTCGGTATGACCTCTTAAAATATAAAATCATTTCTTAATCCAAATCCATTCGATCGGGATCAGACGGCTACAAATCCATTTTTGATTTATCACAGATGCGAATGGGAAGGAGCATGAGATGCAGATTGGGTACCCTACGGATGTTAAACACGTGGCACACATCGGCTGGGACGGCCCTTCCGTCAGTTCCCCCAGCTGGGTAGGCCTTTTAAATTAAAAATCCACTGATCGGACGGTTGAAATTTATTGAGATTTAAATTTATTGAATCTAACCGTCTGATCCTACTTTTAAGGCGCAGATGAACGAGTTCAGATCGGCCCCCCTCAGCAGCCTAGGCAACGAAGCTATGGAATCTTCCACCACAAGCCGCCCCTCCCAAGGTAAACTAATCTGACGGTCATCCGTTTAAGGTGTTTTTAAGCTTAAAATCACCGTAGTCTAAAATAAATGAAAGCCGTTGATTTACCTTTAAAAAGTTCACCGATCTGACGGTGATGATCGATCTTCCCAGGTTTTATAGTCTCATCGCCGGCTCGTAATCTGCCGCAGCACCCACTGCCGAAACCGGGGTCGCGCCGGCAGGAGCTGATCGCCTCCTCCGCTTCGTCGCCGAGCACCGGATCGCCGAGGAGGGGCCACCACCCGAGGTCCGACGGCGCCTCCACCAGGGAGCTCCTCCTCGCCCTCGACGCCGTTGCCGGAGGAGGAGGCGGAAGTGGAGGAGGAAGTCCGGCTTCACCGAACCGGCCAAGGCACTCCCGTCGCCACCAGTCCACCGGCGGGGTCTCCGTTGACTCCCCGACGAGAGACTCCCCTTCCGGCTCCGCCGCTCCGGGGAAGACCCGGCACCACCGCAAGGCCGCGGCGGCCGCTGGCGGGATTCGCCGTCGCAGGACACGCCGCTGATACCGAAGCAGTCGCGGAAGAAGAAGACGAAAGGGTCGTCGGGCGGGAGCGGCTCCTCGAGATCTTCATCCAGATCCAAGGCGAGCGCCGCCGCCGCAGCCGCCTCGGAATCCGTGCCCGAGAGTAGGAGCGATCAGTTTACGGCGCTCAGAGCCGTCAAAGAAGAAGAAGAAGGGATCTGATTTGTGTGTCGTTGGCGGTGGACCTTTGAATCTTATAAAAAAGAACTTCCATCTCGTGATCTGATTCTGTACAGAGAATTCTCCAACTATAATTTCTCCCTCTTTTTTTTGTTGCTTTGATTTTCTTTTTGGGATTCATTAATGTTCAGTTAATGTTGATATATATATATAAACGTCTCTGATCATCAACAGCATTAGGTGTTGTTTGTTGGTAGCCCTGCATGAGTAGAAACTAAAAATGATGAAGGGATCACGTGATTGGACTCCGTACGAATCTTTTAATGATCATCATTTCGAAGGCTATGATTGATGGGCCTCAATGCCTCATTATTTCTCATCCTCCAAAAAGCAGAAACTGTAATGGAAGCTTTAAATCTTTCGAACGAGGACTCAATCTTCCAAAACAGCCCAAAAACGGGGTTTACATTGAACAGAATTTCATACAAAAAAAAAAAAAAAACCAATTCTCACACACTCTTTTTCACTGTATTTTAATTTCTCAAGTTTGATATAAACCCTTAAAACCGCAAAAGATAAATAAAAAAACACAAGCTCCATGTGAAAAACGAACGATGACTACTAACATGAAAGCCACCAGAAGTAGAAACTGTTGAAGAAGCCAACAAAGAAGATCTGAAGAGGACAGGTTGGGGATTTCCCGATTTGTTGCCGGTCTCTGCCGCCAAACACAGCCCTGGATTCCCGGACAGCCTAAGCTTCTCGCCGATCCTCGCCACGAAATCGGCCGAAAACGGGACTCTTCCGTTCAAACGATTGTTCTCCAGATTCAGCTCCTTCAGATTCTTCTCAAAACGCCCCCACTCGATCGGGACCTCCCCTTCTAAATGATTGTCTTCCATTCCCAGATAAGACAAGTTTGACAGAAATGCCCCCATCGAGGCCGGGATCTTCCCAACCAAACCAAGCCCGGAAAATCCTATTCCCAAAATGCCCCCGAGTCCCTCCCAGATCTCCGGCAAGTGCCCTCCAAGCGGGTTCCGGCTCAGATGCAGCTCCCTCAGCCTCCCCATCCAGGCGAGGAAGAGCGGGACCCCGCCTTCGAAGCGGTTGTCGCTCAAATCGAGGAACTCGAGCTCCTCGCGAAGGCCGATCAAACGGTCGGGGATGACGCCACGTAAGCCGTTCTTGCTGAGGTCGAGCTTCAGGAGCCCTCCCGGCCGTCCGATCTCGGCAGGGAGTTCCCCGCCGAGACGGTTCGCGCTGAGATCCAGGATCCTCAGCCGTCCAAGGTCGCCGACGCTCGCCGGGATCGCTCCATCGAATCGGCTCCGCGAAAGCACGAGCTGCTCGAGAGCCCGTAGTTTCCCGACCTCGGCAGGGACATTTCCGGAAATACCACTCCCG
This sequence comes from Acorus calamus, assembly GCA_030737845.1. Taxonomy (NCBI): domain Eukaryota; kingdom Viridiplantae; phylum Streptophyta; class Magnoliopsida; order Acorales; family Acoraceae; genus Acorus; species Acorus calamus. The sequence goes on from CM060875.1 coordinate 32,673,414, forward strand.
GAGACAACCAGCCTCCGAAGGGAGGAGTATTTACCGATTTCGCCACTCAAATGACCGATCAACGATGGATTCTCGATGAAGACGAGCTCCTCCAGAGACGACGACAAATTCCAAAAATACCCCGGGAGGGAGACGGGACTGCCAGCGAAGCAGTTGTAGAAGAAGAGCTTCCTGAGGAAGGGGAAGGAGGAGATGGGAGGGGCAAAATGGGGATTCTCACCGCAGGGAGGGTTGGAGGAGTAGTCGGAGAGGTAGCCGAAGCTGAGTTCGGTGACGTGGATCTCCTCCTCGTCGGCGAGGAGGTCGCAGACGACGCCGTGGGGACCGGAGAAGCAGAGGTCGTCGGGATACAAGGATCGCCAATCGATCGCCGGATTGATCGCCTCCAGGACGAGGTACGCCGATTCTTGCTCGGAAGGGCTCAGCCGAGGCTCCGGCGAATCGGCGGAGGCGGCGAGGAGCCATGCGAGGAGGAGGAGATGGAGGTGGAGGAGGTTTGAAAGGGAAGTCATGGAGAGACACGTTATTTACGGTGATGCCACTGAAAGGGGTTCCTGTTTGGGAAGTCGTTTTGGAGGAGAAGTTGGCGGTGTGTGTGGTTTTTATTAACAGTATTGAAGTGGGAGGGTGAAATGACAGATCTACCCCTAGAAGAGGGAGAGTCGTAGAAGCTGTTGAGGGGGGTCAGGTGGCAGCGGGAGCAGGAAAAGACGATGTTTTTTTGTTAATGACGGAAATACCCTTGTTAGGGCAGTCGTATTGAATTTTTGGGGACTCGTGAAACATGAAGAGCTACACTGTAGAGACATTGAGACCTTCGTTTGTTGGGGCCAACTATGAATATATCAATATTTCCAATATTGGAAAGTTCTTTATGGTAGATGTTACGGTTCGTTTCACGCATTTTGAATGTCTTTTAAAAGGGCGCTTGTGGAAGTGATGGGAAAGGTCAGGCGAATTTTTGAATATGCTCTCATCTTTTTCACTTGTATGAATATTGTTCATTGAAGATATGTTTTAAGGTGTGTGCTCATGTTATCTAATAATACTCTAAATTTTCACTGATCAGTTCCTGTATTAAATTTAATAACATGATCATTATTAAATTTTTAATTACCGTTGAAGTCATACATCATTAAATGATACATGCATTGTTCAACACATCATAGATGAATCTACTATTTATTAAATGTTAATACTTAGTTCAACAATGTAACATAATTGAAGCGACTAAAAAAAAAGAAAAGAAAAGAAAAGAAGAAGAGCAAATTTTTGTGATAATTTGATTTTATGATATAATTGGAAGGTCATAGAATTAATTTAATATTGACGTGTTTTAATGTTAAAGTTTATTTATCTATTATTTTTTAAAAAATTAATTAGGGTCTCTGTGGTCACCCGTCTATTATTTAAAATCTCTTGAATTTTTAAGTTTTTTATGTTTCTAAAACGGTGAAAAATTATTCATTCAATTGAACGTTTTTCAAAAATACCGAAATGTTTCACGCACAATTATATTAGTACATTGTTAACACTTTTAAATGTATTATTAAGTATCTCCAATACATGTTGTTAACACTCCCAGTATATTGTTAGTCTTCGTATAAAATGCTCTCCACCCAATTATTTCAGTACACTATAAACAATTCTCATTACATTATTAATCTTTTCGTAATTGGGCGATAGCATTTTTAATATTTTTGAACAACATGCGGCTGAAAGGATTTAAAGATAATTTTTCAACGCCTTAAAAACCTAAAATATAACCTAAAATTTATAGGAACCTAAAAATAATAGTGAGTGATCACAGGAACCCCTAATTAATTTTATCTTTTTTTTTTATGAATTTTAACATTTTTAAATTTTACACAATTATGTCGTGAAGTTTTTTCAAAGACAAATTATTCCCTGATTCCAAACCAGTGACAACCAGTGAGAGTACGCATAATTTTTGCCTATATTTTTTTTAGGACCATAAAATGTTTTTTTTTATGTAAGGATAAGAAATTGGGCTCCAACCGGTTGTATCCATCTTAGCTTGTTCTCTGTTTTTTTTTTTTTTAATAGTGATCCAATTCAGTTCTTCATCAATTTGAATGTGGGTCCAAACAAGAACTAATAAGATCTAATACTGTCTCATTCCACCTAAAAAATAAAAATTTGTTGAGAGAAACCATGGAAGGGTAGTCAAAATGGGTTTCCCACATTGTTCTTGTGAGGGAGGCTAATTTGGGAAAAAAACCAACCCAAAAAAAGAGAGGAGAATAGATTGAGTGGACAAGTGGGTCAGTTGGAGGAGGAAGAGCGAACAAAAACTGAACACAAGAAGGGGACCAGCAAAACCTGAGCCTCTCCTGATACAGTCTGTACCTCCAACCCAAGTGGTCCGAGACCCGAATGTCACGTTGATTCCCACCCTTCACATATTTTATAAGGGAAAAATTCAAATAATCCTTTATAAACTACCCAAAATTCATATAAGTTTTTATTCTTTTGAACTCCATATAACTCATTAAAAACATATATATATATGGGGGCGATTAGGTGTGGCGTGCGGCAGGTGCGGCGGCGACGTGGGCCGTTCGATCGCGGGTCCATCGCATCCAACGGTCGATGAATCGCACCCGACCGTCCGATCAATGGACCCGTGATCGACGGCTCACGATCGACGCCGCACGCCGCACCTGCCGTTCGCCGCAGGTAATCGGCCCCATATATATATATATATATATATATATATATATATATATATATATATATATATCCTAATAGTTATTTGAATTGTTAAACTTTTGTTGACAAATGAAAAATATCATGTGAATATTCCGTTAACCCTAAACTGTTAAACATATAAAAAAATCTTTTATAAATGATGAATTTACCTGTTATAATAGATTATAAAACCCTATCCAGATAAATAAAAATGTAAAATCATTATTTACAAAAAAAAATCATATTTTTAATACATTAAAAGAAATTTTTAAAATATTGTGAGTCAAAGTTAACTAAATATAATTTTCATCATCTATCGATTTACACTAGTGTTTTCATAGGATTATATAGATTTAAAAAAAATCAAAAAGTTATATGGATTTCAAACATTTTAATCAGAGTTATATGGTTTTTCCCCTTTCTTCACAAACATATATCTCATAATTCCTGTTTACCACTATCTCCTCATCCAAACAGTCGAAAACATAGCACTAAAACCCCAAAAATTTAATGAGTGTTAAATCAACATCTGTGAGAAAAAGTAGTTTAGGTGGGGTCCACGCCCTCAGGGAGAGGGGGGACGGTTAGGCAGTGTCAGGAGACGTGAACGCGATGTGCTGACGTGGCAACGTTGCAGCCGCCAAACCGGTACTCTTTTTTTTGTTTTGGCTGTACAGACAGACATAGCTTCCGGCCGCCGACAGCGTGCCCTTCCAGGATCTGTATAGTACGGTCTTTTTCAGGCGCAATCTGAACCACCTTTTTTTTTTAAAATTATTTTTAAATATATATTTGTTTATTGAGCGTGTCGGTCCCCACACCACGCCGTACGAGAGGGGAGGTTCGACTCTTTCATTTTTGTCGATTGCGAAGTGACGAAAATATCCCTGGCTGATTGTGTGTGTGTGTGTGGAGCGGTATCGTTTGATTTGAAACGGACGTCTCAACTAAACTGGATCACGAAGAAAGATGATCCATCGAACGTTCAGTATTTGACGAAGAAAAATGATTTTGGAAACACGTTTAAAACTTGCTTTGCTTATGTGAAATAAAAAAAATAAGGTAGCGTTTGAAAACACAGTTTGAAAAATATTTTTTTAACTTTTGCAGCTTTATGCACACCTTGACCTATATGTATTTAAGTTGATCTGTTTAATAACAACTTTTAACTTTTAGCTGATGATTTATTTGAATTGATGTGACCCAAAAGCTAAAAATTGTTTTTAGGGTTTGTTGCAAAACATGGCCTAAATGTATTTTCAAACGGTTTTAAAAAAAAATTATACTTGATTAAAAAATTTGTTTAAGCTTTTAATATAAAAAAAATTCTTTTTTTTTAAAAAAAAGAAAGTGAGTTTCTTTTTATTAAACTACTTTATATAAATTTACATTTCTAATGTGTTTCAAATTCCTTATTTTTATTAATCAAAATTCAGACCATACAAGTTTTCAATTGTGAAAAAAAAGTAAGCATTAAGTTTTATATTTTGATAAAAAATATAAATCGTCTCATTTTGAGTTGAATGAATCTAAGTGTAATAAAATATTTAATAAAATATATAAATAGTTATATACATGATTTACTTGATTTTTAAGAAAACAAATAAGAGTGTATTTTATACTATAAAAAAAAATGATGGTAACAATGCTCTTTGACAAAAGATTTGGTTGTTTGGACCCGGTCCATATAGAGTTTAAAATGGGCTCAACCCAACAGGATAACGAACATAGGAAATTCCTTCAAACGGTCAAGGTTAATCTAGAAAAAAGATACACACAGCCCACATTGCAGCTCTAATTACAGTTCCCATAATGTTTTTATGAATATGAAATTTCAAACTTAAATTTTGAATCGTTGCTTTATCGAATTAAATTTTAAATTTTAATTCTAGTATTAATTTTAAATGTTGAATCCCATCTTAATTTTAAATTTGAATCTTATTTTATTTTAAATTTTAAAAATTATAGATATTACAAGTTAACGAGTTACATTACTGATATATGTAATAGATAAATCCACTATGAATTTCTCTTCATAAAATCTTTATCAATAAGATTTAAAATCTAATCCTATAAAATAACCATTAAAAATTTTAATATTTAAAATTTAAATTAAATTCTAAGAATTCGATAATATATCTGAACAGAAGATTCATGTCTCATATATATATCTCTCTGGTTCCACAGGCAATTTTCCAATTAAAACTGATCTAGGGCCATTTCTAAAAAAAATTTTAAAAAAAAAGGGTTAAAAAGGTAAATTGCCCTTCAATCTATCTTAAAGCTTATGATATAGCTAATTGGGAAACGAAGTGGGGTAACATTGTGTTTTTTTTTTACAGTTGAAAGTACAGACTAAGGTATACTATCAAGAATTCTTATGGGGACATAACAGGTATGTGCCCAAGTTTCAGAGCACTTACAAGTCTCTACTGTAAGCTGCACATATCCAATGCTTTATGTCCTTTCCTTTGTGGGGATGTGAGATATCGCAACTAAAAAAGCTTTTGAATGGGTGATCAAAGTACCATAGATCATCTGGTCCGCTTTTGTGATAGGCCGCCTCACCGACGACATGCAGACCGACAAGGTTAGAGATTTCGCATGTCGTTTATTAGTAATTGTAATAATAATGTCAAATGTTTGTTTGAGTTGTTTTGAATCATCCAAAGTTTTAATTGCATATAAATCGTTGAGTTTTTGTAGCTAGAACAAGAGAATGACCACATCCCATCAAGCTTTGAGTCTTACATGATGGAACATTGTGTCTCGGAGGAGGAGACGCGCCTGAAGATTTATGAAATGATAGATTGAATGGAAGAGAATGAATGAAGAGATTGCTCAACCGTCTCGGCCAATCCCTCTGGCTCTTTATATGCCTGCTATGAACCTTGCATGCGTGATCATGGAAATATTCAAAATGTCTGATGGATTCAATTATCCAGAGGGGCACATGAAGGATAATGTCTCCTTGTTGGTAGTGGATTCTGTGCTCATTTGAGCTGGTACTGCTGGTTCCATCTCTTGATGTTTAGTTATTATATTTACTGTTGTAATCCTCTCATGTCAGAGCTTCAACATGTTTCATGTTCATGTCATTATCAATAAAGAGGGTTACATATATTTAAATAGATCGTACGTGAGGATTAATGTATTATCCTACCTGATGCTATGCATGAAAAGGAACCAATGTATATAGTGCATAGAAATGTAACGTACTAAACTTTCATACAAATGTATTTTTATTCTTATTTTGATATGTATTGAAGTGGAGCATGTTTTTCATTTGAGGGTTAAACGCTTCCGTTCATATAAAAATGAATTAATTGTGTCAAGGGGTTCTTTCTATTATATATATTTTTTGTTTGTCTTGGTTTATGCTACAAAATTTTGAGATGAAAGTGGTGAACATTACAGTGGAAGTCATATACTTTTGTTATGCTATATTGAATAACGTACATTTTGATTTATATCAACTAGATTTAAGTTGTACATTCTATTAATAATTAATAAAAAAATATATGATAATTTGTATATTCGTTTGGTTCACTTCAGTTCAGGTTGATTAAAGAAATTCGGTTTGATACACTGTTTGAGCAACTCGGTTTCTAAATTATGTTAGGTTCAGATTGATTAAACAAATTCGATTCACTTTATGATTTCACCAATAAACTGTATGAAAGTTGGACAATATTCATGGTCTGTTGATGGCTATGCCTTCTATGCACATTTGGCATGATGAGATTTGATTCTTTGATCTCATTTTCAAATATAGGAGTAACGACCGATTAACCAAAGCTTGGTTTGTGTCATGCAAAGAACCTTAGCTATTGTAGATAGCATTCGATGAATCATCCAACATTCACATCCATTGCATAATTTTAATAAATTACGGAGTGTCATCCTATAAGATGTTTTAATAGGCACTTATAATATATATAGTATTATAGAGGAAATTAATGTGATGCAGCTCAAATAATGATCATCTTGGTTTCTGCATTTTATCTAACCATATAATTAGTATTTTATTAATTACCCTTACATTTTATATGTAAATTGGATAATAATTAACTTTGTTAGGATTTTCTAGAAGACTTCGTGTATGTTTGTTATAATATGTACATGCCTGTAATTGTATTTAGCCAAAGAGACGTAATGAAATATAAGGGAATAATTTATACTTGGCCAATTGTATGTTTAAAAGAACGGATATCCGCATCCCGAGTAATGAAATATAAGGGAATAATTTATACTTAAGAAATGAATTCAACCTCCTATGTTATATCATATGCTTAAAAGAAATAAAATGTAGTTAAATAGATATTATTCTTAACGATATTACTACACTACAAAATACATTTTCATAGAATATAGTCACATGAATAGAATTTGAACTTAGGGAATACGTTTATGCATAAATGTGAAATTTATCTATTTGCTATTTACTTATTTTTGTGTGCTTTAACACATGTTGACGTACAAAACCTCTAAATCATTTTTTTGTGTGAGATTTACTACAACATAAATTTTTTTTTTGGGTTTTTTTTTAACTTATTTAAGAAATGACAATATCTTATAAAGTGTTTGTGCGTAATGAAAAAAAAAAAAAAAAATTGAGCTAGTCAACATGAAAATAAATATTTTTTTAGGCTTTATTAATCTTCTCCATGTCACACATGTTCCATAAAGTCTTCTCCATAACAGGTCCGTAGAATCAATGGCGATGCCGAGCCTTTACAGGCGAGTACTCCCTTCCCCTCCCGCCGTCGAATTCGCTTCTTCCGAAGGCAAGGTAACCCCTCTCGGTCCCATCGAATCAATGAAAAACTCTGTTTTTTTAGGTTGAATTAGGGTTCTAATTCTGATTGGTTTTGCTTCAGCGACTCTTCTCGGAGGCGATACAGAACGGGACGATGGAGGGGTTCTTCAAGCTGATCTCGTACTTCCAGACGCAGTCGGAGCCGGCGTATTGTGGCCTCGCCAGCGTATCCATGGTCCTCAACGCTCTCTCCATCGATCCCGGCAGGAAATGGAAAGGTAAAACAATATCGTTCCAGAATTAGTGTTTGAGAAAATCTTATTAGAGATAATCAACTAAAGGATATCAGAGAATCGTTAGGATCTTGGAAACAAAACTATGAGAAAGTCAACGGTTGTGAAATTGATGTCGACGTGTTCTTCAATCAGAATGCCCATATGGGTTCCCAAAAGCAACATGGAATCGTTGGTTGAAATGCTCATGAAGGTGATGGTTAGTAGTGATTTTTAAAATTTGCAATGCGTAATCAGTACTGGTGTGGAAATGGAAGCAATTTTTTTTTTTTTTGTTGTTAATCATTCGCTTACCTTGTGTGATCTTTGGTGTAGGCCCCTGGAGATGGTTTGATGAGTCTATGTTGGATTGCTGTGAACCATTGGAGACAGTGAAGGACAAAGGAATCACCTTTGGGAAAGTTGCATGTTTGGCCAGCTGTGCTGGGGCTAAGGTCGAAGCCTTTCGCACGACCCAGAGCAACGTTGATGATTTCCGTAAACATGTCATCAAGTGTACATCTTCCGACGATTGTCATTTAATTGCCTCATACCATAGAAAGCCTTTCGAACAGGTATTGTACATGTTTCTTCTGTATTATACTCCTTCTGCCTGATTTGCAGTTGGTTCTTGTCCATATGTTACTTCCCAATTCATCTCTTAGAAGTTTCTGAGCAATGATAAAAGGCTGATATTGTCATCTCATTGCAGACAGGAACAGGTCATTTTTCACCCATTGGTGGCTATCATGCTGAAAGCGATATGGTACTCATACTGGATGTTGCTCGCTTCAAATATCCTCCTCATTGGGTTCCACTCACGCTTCTCTGGGAGGCCATGAATACAATTGATGAGGCAACTCAACTTCACAGGGGGTATAATTCATTCTGCTCTTATCACTTTGATTATTAGATGCTGCTGTTGAAAAAGAATTTCTTAACGATTTGCTGCATGAGGAGAGTATTTCCATTTTCTTCTGAGTAGAATTTCTCTTGGATTAACAAGAATAACAATATAACAAGAAGTGCATTTTATGAATGCATATCTGTAATTCATGAATCAACCACTGCACTTAGATCTGTGGAAGGAACTGTTAATGTGCCAGGGCCTGGCATGTGCTTTTGCACGTCAGTCTGTCAACTTTATTTAATGAAATCATAAAAAATTCCTTTGTCTTGTAACAATATCCATTCATGAACAGTAAATTCCAATATAGAAAATTTGACAGTAGCATTATTTATTTATTTATGATTGTATTTTAAAAAAACAAAACACAGGAATTAGTTTTTCTGTCAAGTTCATTGGTTTGTGCGTTTCCGTTTATATTCTTCATGCTTCAGAGATTTTTGTTTTACAATGTTCAGATGATCAACTGACGCGGACCTAACTCTCTGACCCTAAACCCAATAATAGATTGTCAGATGTGGTTCTATTTTTGTTGAAGTGAAAGGAAGTGATTCTGAAATTTAAAGTACTACTACTACTACGTGTTTTGGTTGTTGATTCAGACAACCTGATATGAATATTAATATTATATGTTTTTTTATTCCATTGAGGTTGTAGATCAGTTTCTGCAGAATTTAAAGTCATGAGTCATTGTTATTCAAGTTGTCTTATTTTAGTTCTAATTTATATTTGTTGCAGCCGTTAACTCCACTATTCAAAGTCCAGATCTTCTTCACGATTTCACCAATTTTATAAATGTACATAATTTGTATATCACTCCTCTTATACTAGCTGAATTTTTTTTTTTTTAAATAAATGATAGGCCTTCATCTTCAATTCAGCATAGGGAATAAATGCCCAAAACAGGAAAATACAAATAGAAACCGAAAAGAAAAGTAAAGAGGGAAGCTCTAGTAGAAGAGCGATCTACCGCGCAGCCTCCCACCCCTACCCGACTATTCTTGAATAAATAACTGACTCCCTTGCATAACAACAGACAACGCACCCACACAAAACCGCCCCCCATCCTAAATGAGTCTAATAGCTATTCCCCACACATTCTCTGCATATGGTGTTTTCCATGAAAGATTGTGCCATTCCGTGTAATTCAAAAAGACCAAACCGTTGCCAGAACGAAGATTTGGGAAACCTTGCGCGCGCGCTTCTATCTCCCGCACTTCTAGTGACCGCGCAGCCACCTACAACTCCTCCATAGCAGAAAAGTTGCACGCTAAACCAGTGGCCAAGTGAAGCCAGAACCAGACTCTCCGCGCCATTTACTAGCCGAATAATTGAGCACCATTTGCAATTTTGCATGTAATATTTATATGAGTTTTAATTTCCATTCTTGCTGATTTCTTGTAGTCATTTGGTTTCTTGACCTTTTTCAGTTTTTAAAATTGGGTTTAGCTGTTTGTGATGGTACTTTTAACAACCCGAGACTACTATGTTATATCTTTTCCATCACTCGACAAGTCCTACACATGGATTATGTTTTGAAATCATTCCTTTAACTGCATACCATTGACTTAATGTGTAATGTTATTTCAGGTTCATGCTCATTTCAAAGCTTCAAAAACCACCATCTCTGCTTTATACCTTGGTAATAGTTTTTTTTGTTCTCTATCTATTTCATCTCTGTATGTGTGAACATGTCATCAGTGATTAGGTGTACAACAATCATATATTTATAATTGATTAGACACATTTCAAGTGAAGGATGATGCAGGAATGAATCTCTGGCCACTGGTCAGCTTCTAACATACCATCCGACAATTATTGAAGTCACATGTTATTTGATTGAGATTAATAATTGTCTGGCCAGCAATATGGTCTGCTATCCTTAATTTTTCCTCACTGTGTAATATTTGTACATAATAAATTATAATGTGTATTATCAGCCGTATCGAATAAATTGGATGTTTTTATGAACTTTATGCAGAGTTGTAGACATGACAGCTGGATTGGTACTGCAAAGTACTTGATTGATGACGTTCCCCTCCTTTTGAAGTCAGAGACTCTGAAAAGTGTTTCGGATGCTGTCTCCATTGTTCTAGAATCTCTTCCTCCAGATGCTATGGAGTTCATCAAGTGGGTTGCGGAAGTTAGGAGACAAGAGGATACTGGGTCTAATTTAAGTAAAGAGGAGAAAGGAAGACTTTCTGCAAAGGTGGCTGGTTTATGTTTGTTGTTGACAACTTGTTCTCTGATTTTCAGTTCACATTTTCATCAAAATATTCAACTATCATTTTTGGGTTTTAGGAAGAGGTACTGCAACAAGTTCATGAGACTGAGCTATTCAAAACTGTGACAGAGTGCTTGTCATCTGCAAGCTCATGTTGCAGAAATATTTCATCTTCAAAAAACAAAGATGCTTTAACTGACATAGCTGCAAGTATCTGTTGCCAAGGAGCAGAGCTCTTGTCAGGGACGCTTGGATATAGAAGAGGATTTTGCTGCGGAGCGACCTGTGTTAGATGCTTGAAAGTTAATGGTGATCAGCTAGCCACTGTTATCTCTGGGACAGTAGTGTCAGGTGGCAGCAAGCAAGTAGTTGATATTCTTGTTCCTGTATCTCAGGCAGACCAGAGGAGTAGTTGCAGTTCTGATACAAGTACTTGTGTGGTGATGCACCCAGTGAGCAATGATATTTTCACAGTTTTGTTGCTAGCTCTGCTTCCCCAAACTTGGTCTGGCATTATAGATGAGAAATTGTTAAGAGAAATTCAAAGCCTTGTTAACATTGAAGCCTTCCTGTTGTTCTCCAAGAGGAGGTAAAATACTACTTATCTTTATTTGATAGAATTTTAGAATTTTGTTTGAAAGCTTCACAGTTTGTTTTATCTTGAATTGTTCATCATTCCAAAGAAAGTTTATACTTGAATATTTCCTTCACAATGATACCTTAGGATTGATAAGACTTCAGACGATATGACAGAATCATGGCAGATCATTGTTTGTAAAACTTTGTTTCCAGGGAATCTTTCTTTGGTGTATAAATTAAATTTGAAAGAGGAGATTTCAAAGGCTGTCAGAATTTTAAATTATAAGTACCACAGTTACGTAATTAATTCTATCATGTACATACAAATTAAAGCCAAGATTAAGTGATTAAATTCCTAGGCTTGTTATAGGAATTCAAAGTGGACATGATGATATCTAAATTCCTTTTTTTTTATTTGAGAAAAGGTGGTGTCCACCTATACTATTGCAATTGACAGACTACTTCAAAAGGAAGCTAAGGGGGAGAGGAAAGGAAGAAAGGCTGGCAGTGGTTCATAAGGAATCTTCCACCCCAGTTTACACAAGCTGCTTACTCCACTCAAAAAATCTCCTCTGTGATCAATATCTGGTACTCAGTTTTCAAGATGAATTTGCACCAATCCTTTAGGCGGTAGACAAGATTGCTCCATGTGTTTCAACATAGCATTGTTTGTTGTGAAAGACTTCCTCATTCCTTGTCTTCCAAAATGGGAAAGCGTTCTTCGTACTTCTATCTCATTTTTTATGTTGCCTCTCAAAGCTCCACATCAAACTGTTTATGGAGGTTAGATTAATCGGCTTTCTCCATGCCCTTTTCACCGAGTCCCAAAATTTTCTATTAAAAGGACACTTTACAAACATGTTCATTTGATTCTAACTGGTTTTGCCAGTTCACAACCATGACAAGCGTTTTTTGCCCATTCGGCTCTGTTAAGCTTTGGCACAGCAGCCACACAGTTTTCGCTTTCTAGCAAGATCTCAATGTATGAAGCTTGGAACCCCTTGCAGAACATTTAATTGATCTTGACTGAGTAATGTGTAACAGGATTTTACCGTGAAAACTATCCCAAAATCTAAATTCTATGCATTTATTCATCTCAACTATCCCAATTTGTTTAAAAAATCTGATAAATTGTTAGAATTTTATACCTAATTCGAATTTGTATAAGCAAACAGCATCAGATAATATCTCTTCTATAGTTTGATAATATAAATTTGAGTATGAAAGCTAGTCTTGAAGCTCTCAAGAATCTTGGTGGACCCATCTTCACGTTCTCTAGGAAACTTGGCAACTTTTGGTTTATTGAAAGAAGAAAGAGGAAGGGGTGGAGGGTTGGTCAAAGTAAGTTGATAGTAAACATAAAGTTACTTTTTATAAATGTAAATGTGTCTAGATATTTTCCTCAAAAACTCTATCAAATGATGTTATCGAGTGAAGAGAAGCAGGAGAATGATTATAACTCTTATTCTTTTGTACTAAATCATGTTGGGAATGGTAACTGAGATCAATGCTTGGATTTTTTTATGGATACAGTTGTCAAACATTAAAGTGCTACCCGTTATCGATCTTCCAGAATGTATTCGGACAATATCCTATGATTCATTTGTGAATTGGGAGCAGATCAAATATGTTAGCTGACCTAATCATTCAGGTTAGGTTCTAGAAATGTCAAGGTGGGATGGTAGAATTTTTGCAGACTTTATAATCATCTTGCAAGTACTGTGTCATGCATTGGTGTTTGATCAGAGGCAGTTTAATATCTTCACAGCCCCAAACTATCTATGCCGACTTGGCTTGACAATTTGTAGAGGGGATTACTGAGATCCATATTCATAAACTGATGAAATTGCTGTAAATTATTTTCATAGGTTTTAAAAAAATCAAATTAACATTCCCTTGTTGTCTGGCAATTGTGTAATATGTAAAATTCATGTAGTCGTATTTAATTTACACGTTATGGTTCTTGTATAAAGCGACACAACAAATAGGAGCATAGAAACAGATATTTCATATATATTCACAGAAGTGGATTTGCTCTCGAGAGTTGAATGTTTCTGTTTAAAAGCTATGGAGAAAGCTATCTAAATAGCTAACAATGTTATTTAGAATGAGAAACATAAAAACTTACGACTGTTAAGGGAGATGAATTATACATCTGTAATTTACTTGCTACATCTTAATTATACATTTGAATTATGACTGTCAATTTTTTACTTGCTACAGATTTTAATCATGTAACCTTATCCATGTACCAAGACAGAATTTCTCATCTCATACATGGTAATGGCAGGTGTTACACCTACGACGCCAACTCCACTTCCTTAAGAAATGCAAGGATAACAAGGTAGATGATGATCTTGGTGCGCCTTCTCTCCCCTGATTTACGTTCTTCTCTTACTGGTGAGAAGAATTCCCAAAATTGTGATACTAGATTTTGTTGTGTTGTTCATTTAATTAAGAGCAATAGAGGAGAGGTGAATGCGAAATTATTATATTTTTGCTGTCTTCTTCTCAGTAATGTTCTGATATGGACCGTAAGAAAAATTTATTGATACGGGTGTACCCCAAGAACATTTGGGAGATGGTTGTAAATTTTATTAAGATGTGGAGATTTAACCTTTTAACCTCGTAAGCCTTGTTGTCCATCTTTATTGTCCTCTCTTTTGATCTGTTCTTGGAACTTCTTTGATTAACCATTGGAACAGAAGTAATATTATATATGAAGGAAAGAGAGAGAGAATCAATTAGTATCCTAAAAAGTGATGATTACCCACAACACAAATAAATAGGACCACATATATATAATAATGTACAGAGATTTTTGACTGCTTGTTTCTCTATTGCTATTGGAGTTTTTTTTTCAGAATAATAATAATAATTTGATTTTACCCCAAAAAAACTTTCTATGGATAGCTTTCTAGAAAACTCTTTTTTTTTTTTTTTTTTTTTTAAGATTTGTTATGGATAAGCCACACCACTGTAACATCAAAATTAAATCCAGTCCAAAATATTTCGCTGAAAAAATAACAGGTTCCAAAAAGCAGAGCAAGAAACAAATAATTAAACAAATTATATACAAACAGGTTCCAAAATATTTCGCTGAAAACATAACAGGTCCTAAAGTATTTATGTGTGTCAAACCCGTCCCAAACTCGAACCCAACCCGACCCACTGACATCCCCTCCCTGGATTCAACAAGTATATATGGAACACAGTGATATTAATTGCCACCAACACATGCCATCCAAAATTGAGACATCACAATCATCTTCAGTTACAAAAATATGTATGTATCATACCACAGTTACAAAGTACTCTGATTAGACACCTTTCTTACATAACGTATCGTACTAAACATAATGTATGCGAAATCTAAATATTCATGTTAATACTTGAATACACTTAGAAAATAATCTAATTATCTCTATATTTTTTTGTATATATCTTGTATGAATTATGAATATACAAGTAACATATAAAACATACGAACTTTGTCACTATGCATTTAAACCACTGTGGCTCAATTTATAGAATCTGTGTGATATAACTTGCATGGAAAAACACGAAGGCGACAACAAGACACCAAAACTTGATAGTTATACAAAGAATCATGATGAATAAGTAGTCTACTGTTTTTTCAATGTGTTTTGAATCAAATTGATGTTTAATAAATAACTAACTGATTTATGGAAAAACACGAAGGCGACAACAAGAAAATAAAAAAACTGCTCTTTTAGAATCTGGAGGCAGTAATGGAAAAAAAATGTGCTTGAGATTCACAATTTCCTCGAACCTCACATAAATACATGGATCTAGATATCGCATTTATTAATCTATGCTTAATATTATTATTGAAGGACCACAACAATACCAGACTTCGAATATTCTACACCTTTTTTATAAAACCAACTGTTCATAAGTGTTGACCGTGGGAGATGGAACAACTGATCTTTGACAAATTAAAACTTTAGAAAATATTAATCGCAATTCATACACATTTTTATTTAAATGAAATAAATTTTTTATATTAATAATATATGTTTGTGTATCAATTGAATGTATATATATTATATTTTTTTATAATAATAGGTATACTTACATACTACAGTATATGATTTTATATTTCAAAATTTCAAATAAATGAAGTATGGATTACGAACAGATGAAAAAGGAACGCAAATCCCCTGTGCCTTCAGATGTCTTTTTTTTTAATCAATGTTTTATAATCAACTTGACTTACAGGTTGAATCTGTTAAATCTTCACGGTAATGATTGGGCGGATTCTGAATCCTTTTTTGCTTCTTCTTAAAAGCTATGGCAAATCTTTCAAAATCGTGCTTTACTCACCAAACGGGTCGGATTCCGGCGGAATCAAGAGCTGGATTCCACTCTTTGTTTTAATTTCTCTCTTATCCGTTTTTTAAAAGCTCACCGGAAAAGAACGCTTTTTGAGGAATAGGATGTTTTGGGTTGAATTGAATGTAAGGAAGAATTTTTTGTATTCCAAACATTAAACTCCTTCTAAATATTGATTCCTGAATTAAAAAAAGGAAACATCACCTATCAAAAAAGTCAAGGTCACTAAATTCATCTTTAATCAAAGCAGCTTTATTTCAATCAATCTATTTTTCAATCTGTGTTTCCAAACGGAGCAATAGTTCATCGGATTGAATTCTAATTCGAATCCTCAAACTTGATTTGCATAAAACATTAAACTTTGAAACATTGTTTTCTTTACTCAGCCGAAGTTTCTGTTTGCATTTCCAAGAGATTCTTGGACACAGGTTTGAATATCTTAATCTTATAATAAATAAAGAGAGAGAAGAGAAAGGAATAAATAGAGTGGAATGAGCCGTAGCCCGCTTTATTTATTGACCATTCTTTTTTTCAAAAAAAGCAACGAGTGGTCCTTCTCTTGGGGCTTGGGAACCCTAACTTTCCCTTCCCCGAAAACAACGTTCGTTTGATCGATCGACTACTATATCACGCGGAGGGGAAAGAGAGAGATCGGTTGAATCAATGGCGATGCCGGGCTTTTACAGGCGAGTACTCCCTTCCCCTCCCGCCGTCGAATTCGCTTCTTCCGAAGGCAAGGTAAAACCCCTCTCGGTCCTTTCGAATCAATGAAAAAATCTTCTTTTTTTTTTCTTTTTAGGTTGAATTAGGGTTCTAATGGTGGCGGGTTTTGCTTCAGAGACTCTTCTCGGAGGCGCTACAGAATGGGACGATGGAGGGGTTCTTCAAGCTGATATCGCACTTCCAGACGCAGTCGGAGCCGGCGTATTGTGGCCTCGCCAGCATCTCCATGGTCCTGAACGCCCTCTCCATCGATCCCGGCAGGAAATGGAAAGGTAGAACTCTCTCCGCCATTTTTGTTTTTTGAATCTCTCTCGCCTAGCTTGGTTTGCGATAATGTTCATCGAGAACCTTGTAATTCTATAGATTTTTTTCAGTAAACAATTTCGTTCTGATGGTGCATTTTTGCGCGAAAACAATGAGCTGCATAAGAAAAGAAGAATAGGGTCCTGAATGAGCTGAGAAAATCCTAGAGATACTCAACTAAAGGATATCAGATAAATGTTAGGATCTTGGAAACGAAACAATGAGAAAGTCAACGGTTGTGAAATTGCTGTCGAAGTGTTCTTCAATCAGAATGTACATATGAGTTCACAAAAGCAAATCATTGGTTTGAAATGCTCATGAAGGTGATGGTTAGTAGTGATTTTAAATTTGCAATGCATAATCAGTACTAAGTACAGCGAACTGATCCCCCCTGTTGGCGACTAGTATGGAAATGGAAACAATTTTTTTTTTGTGTTGCTTGATTTTCCCCTTACCTTGTGTGATCTTTGGTGTAGGCCCCTGGAGATGGTTTGATGAGTCTATGTTGGACTGCTGTGAACCATTGGAGACGGTCAGGGACAAAGGAATCTCCTTTGGGAAAGTGGCATGTTTGGCTAGCTGTGCTGGGGCTAAGGTCGAAGCCTTTCGCACGACCCAGAGCGACATTGATGATTTCCGTAAACATGTCATCAAGTGTACATCTTCCGATGATTGTCATTTAATTGCCTCATACCATAGAAGGCCTTTCAAACAGGTATTCTACAGGGTTCTTCTGTATTACACTCTTTCTGCCTGATTTGCAGTGGGTTCATGTCCATGTGTTTCTTCCCAACTCATCTCTTAGAAGTTCCTGAGCAATTATAAAGGGCTGATGTTGTCATCTCATTGCAGACAGGAACAGGTCACTTTTCACCCATTGGTGGCTATCATGCTGAAAGTGATATGGCACTCATACTGGATGTTGCTCGCTTTAAATATCCTCCTCATTGGGTTCCACTCACGCTTCTCTGGGAAGCCATGAATACAATTCGATAATTCAACTCAACTTCATAGGGGGTATAATTCATTCTACTCTTATCACTTTGATTATTAGATGCTGCTGAGGAAAAAGTTTTTCTTATCGTCTTGCTGCATGAGGAGAGTATTCCATTTTCTTCTGAGTAGAAGTTCTCTTGAATTAACAAGAATAACAATATAACATGTAATAATGCATTTTCCTGTCCTATGAAGTGCATTTTATGAATGCAAATCTGGTACTACATGAATCAACCACTACACTTAGATCAGTGGAAGGAACTGTCAATGTGCCAGGGCCTGGCATGTACTTTTGCACATTAGTCTTTCAACTTTTATTTCATGAATGCATAAAAATTCCTTTGGCTTATCTTGTAACAATAACCATTCATGAACAGTAAATTCCAATATAGAAAGCTTGACAATAGCATTTATTTATTTATGATTTAAAAAAAAAAGCTGGAATTAGTTGATCTGGCATGTTCATTGGTTTGTGCATTTCCGTTTATATTCTTGATGCTGCAGGGATTTTTATTTTTACAATGCTCAGATTATAAACTGATGCCAACCTAACTTTGTCTGACCCCAAACCCAGTATAGATTGCCAAATGTGGTTCTATTTTTGTTGAAGTGAAAGGTAAGTGATTCTGAAATTTAAAGTTTTTTGGTTGTTGATTCAGACAACCTGATATGAATCTTAATATTATATATTTATTTTATTCCATTGAGATTGTAGATCAGTGCTACAGAATTTAAATCAATGAGTCATTGTTATTCACGTTGTCTTATTTTAGGTATAATATCTATTTGTTTTAGGCGTTAATGCCACTATTCGAACTCCAGATCTTCTTGAGGATTTCACCAATTTTACAAATGTACGTAATATGTATTTCACACCTCTTATTCTAGCCGAATAGTTGAGCACCAATTGCATGTAATATTTATAAGAGTTTTGATTTCCATTTATGATGATTTCTTGTAGTCAGACCTTTTTCGGTTTTTTAATTGGGTTTAGCTGTTTGTGATGGTACTTTTAACGACTTGACTCTATCATTTTATGCCTTTTCCATCTCTCGACAAGTCCTACACATGGATTATTTTTTGAAATCATTCCTTTTAATGCATACCATTGACTTAATGTGTAATATTATTTCAGGTTTATGCTCATTTCAAAGCTTCAAAAACCACCATCTCTGCTTTATACCTTGGTAATGGTTTTTTTGTTCTCTGTCTATTTCATCTCTGTATGCGTGAATACATCATCAGTGAATAGGTGTACAACAATCATATATATATATAATTGATTAGACACATTTCAATTGAAGGATGATGCAGAAATGAATCTCTGGCCACTGGTCAGCTTCTGACTGACATCCGACAATTTATGAGGTCACATTTTATTTGATTGAGACAAATAATTGTCTAGCCAGCAATATGGCCTGCATTCCTTTAATTTTATATCACTGTGTAATATTTTTACATAATAAGTTATATTGTATATTATTATCCATATCGAATGAATTGGACTTCTGTTGGTCTTAGTAGACAATTGGATTTTTTTTTAACTCTGTGCAGAGTTGTAGACATGACAGCTGGATTGGTACTGCAAAGTACTTGATCGATGATGTTCCCCTCCTTTTGAAGTCAGAGGCTTTGAAAAGTGTTTCGGATGTTGTCTCCATTGTTCTAGAATCTCTACCTCCAGATGCTATGGAGTTCATCAAGTGGGTTGCGGAAGTTAGGAGACAAGAGGATACTGGGTCTAATTTAAGTAAAGAGGAGAAAGGAAGACTCTCTGCAAAGGTGGCTGGTTTATGTTTGTTGTTGAAAACTTGTTACCTGATTTCACATTGTCATCGAAATATTCAACCATCATTTTTGGGTTTCAGGAAGAGGTACTGCAACAAGTTCATGAGACTGAGCTATTCAGAAGTGTGACAGAGTGCTTGTCATCGGCCAGCTCATGTTGCAGAAATATTTCATCTTCAGAAAACAAAGATGCTTTAACTGCCATAGCTGCAAGTATCGGTTGCCAAGGAGCAGAGCTCTTGTCAGGGACACTTGGAAATAGAAGAGGATTTTGCTGTGGAGCGACTTGTGTTACATGCGTGAAAGTTAATGGTGATCAGCCAGCCACTGTTGTCTCTGGGACAGTAGTGTCAGGTGGCAGCAAGCAAGGAGTTGATATTCTTGTTCCTGTATCTCAGACAGATCAGAGGAGTAGTTTCTGTTCTGATACAGGTACTTGTGCGGTGATGCACCCAGCGAGCAATGATATTTTTACAGTTTTGTTGCTATCTCTGCCTCCCCATACTTGGTCCGGCATTATAGATGAGAAGTTGTCGAGTGAAATTCAAAGCCTTATTAAAATTGAGAGCCTGCCTGTTGTTCTCCAAGAGGAGGTAAAATATTACTTATCTTTACTTGATAGGGTATCAGAATTTTGTTTGATAGATTCACAGTTTGTTATATCTTGAATTGTTCATTATTCTGAAAGAAAGTTTAATCCTTGACATTTCCTTCACAATGGTATCGTAGGATTGATAGGACTTCAGACAAAAATGAATAATGAATTAAGTTTAATATGACAGACATCAAGGCTGATCATTGCTTGTAAAACTTCATTTCCAGAGAATTTTCTCTAATGTATAAATTAAATTTAGAAAATGAGACTTCAAAGGCTGTCGGAATTTTAAAATATAAGTCCCATGGTTAAGTAATTAATTGTATCATGTACATGCAAATTAAAGCCAAGATTAAGTGAATAATTATATGCAAATTAAGGTTAAGCAATACTTTTCACCGTCAGTGAAAGTCATGCATAGGCTTGCAATAGGAAATCAAAGCGGATATGATGATATATAATTTCCATTTTTTTCTTTTGAGTAAAGGTGGTGTCCACCAATATTATTGCAATTGATAGACTACTACAAAAGGAAGCTGAAGGGGAGAGGAAAGGAAGAAAGGCTGGCGGTGGTTCATAAGGAATGTTCCACCCCAGTTTACACAAGCTGCTTACTCCAGTAAAAAAATCTTCTCTGTGATCCTTTAGGTGGTAGACAAGATTGCCCCATGTGTTTTCAACATAGCTTTGTTTGTTGTGAAAGACTTTCTCATTCCTTGTCTTCCAAAATGGGAAAGCGTTCTTCTTACTTCTATCTTCTTTTTTATGTTGCCTCTCAAAGCTCCACATCAAATTGTTTATGAAGGTTAGATTAATCGGCTTTCCCCATTGCCTGTTTACCAAGTCCCAAATTCTTCTACTAAAAGGACAATTAACAAACAAAGTGTTCGTTTCATTCTAACTGGTTTTAGCACAGTTCACATCCAAGAGAAGCGTTTTTTTCTCGTACTGCTCTGTTAAGCTTTGGCACAGCAGCCACATAGTTTTCGCTTTCTAGCAAGATCTCAATATATGAAGCTTAAAATCCCTCAGCTGAACATTTAATTGATCTTCATTGAGGAAGGTGTAACAGAATTTTACCATGAAAACTATTCCAAAAATCTAAATTCTATGCATTTACACATCTCAACTATCCCAATTTGTTTTAAAAAAATCTGATGGATTGTTTGAATCTTGGCCCTAATTCAAATTTGTATAAGCAATCAGCTCCAGATAATATCCATTCTATAGTCTGACAAATAAATTTGAGTAGAAAAGCTAGTCTTGGAAACACTTAAGAATCTTGGTGAATCGGACCTATCTTCACATTCTCTAGGATACTATGAGAAATTTGGCAACATTTTAGTTTGTTGAAAGAAGAAAGAGAGGGTGGAGGGTTGGTCAACGCAAGTTGATAGTAAACATAAAGTTACTTTTTATAAATGTTAATGTGTCAATAGATATTTTCCTCAAAAACTATATCAAAAGATATTAGTGAGTGACGAGTAGCTGAATCAGTGAATCACTTATTCTTGTGTACTTTAAAATCATGTTGGGCATTGTAACTGAGATCAATGCTTGGATTTTTTATGGATACAATTGTTAGTCAGACAGTAAAGTGTTACCCATTCATGATCTTCCAGAATGTATTCGAACAATATCCTATGATTCATATGTGAATAGGGAGCAGATCTGGATAAAGTTCGAACATGTTAGCAGATCAAATCATTAAGGTTATGTTCTAGAAATGTCAAAGTGGGATGGTAGATATGGAACATGACAAAAGAGGTGATAGAATTTTTACAGACTTTATAATCATCTTTTAAGTACTGTGTCATGCACTGGTGTTTGATCAGAGGCAGTTCAATATCTTAACAGCCCCAAATCATTTATGCCGACATGGCTTCACAATTTGTGGATGGGATTACTGAGATCCATATTCATAAACTGATAAAATTGCTAAAAATTATTTTCATAGGTTTTTAAACTATCAAATAAACATTCCCTTGTGTCCGGCAATTGTGTTTTATGTAACATTTTCATGTAGTCGCATTTAATATACATGTTATGGTTCCTGTATAAACCGTGACAATAAATAGGGGCATAGAAACAAATATTTCATATGTATTCACAGAAGTAGATTTGCTCTCGAGATTTGAATGTTTCTCTTAAAAGCTATCGAGAAATCCATCTAAATAGTTAACAATGTTATTTAGAATGAGAAACACAAAAGCTTATGACTGTTGAGGGAGATGAATTATACATCTGTTTGATCATATTTTTTACTTGCTTTAGATTTTAATCATGTAACCTTATCCATGTACCAAGACAATATTTCTCATCTCATACATGGTAATGGCAGGTGTTACACCTACGACGCCAACTCCACTTCCTTGAGAAATGCAAGGATAACAAGGTAGATGATGATCTTGGTGCACCTTCTCTCCCCTGATTTACTTTCCTCCTTTCCTGCTGCTTGACCTTCTCCCACGGTGAGAAGAAATCCCAAAATTGTAATACTAGATTTTGTTGTATTGCTCATTTAATTATGAGCAATAGAGGAGAGGTGAATGCAAAATTATTATGCTTGTGTGCTGTCTTCTTCTCTGTAATGTAGTGATATGGATCGTAAGAAAATTTTATTGATATCCCCATATACCTCTCCCAGTAAAATTATTCAATTCAATCTGTGAACTTTCTTAGTTTTACAATGCTCAGAGTTCATTTATTCTAATGGTTCGGCTGATTTTTGGTATCTGCGTGAGTTCAGGAATGGCCAAGACTGATGCGAGCTGATCTATGATCGATGCTAAGACCAGTCTGACAATTACATAACAATCTTGTTCTATGATCATATACAAGTTTGAGGTCTCATAAAAAAAAATTCATTGACATTGGTTTTAACCTGAATCAGATTTTTTTCATCCGCGCATGTTTTTAAAATCTGATTGGAGGTTTCATGTGATTTTCTTTGTATAGCCCTGTGATCTTATAGTGGTTCTTATGTAATTGTGCATTGCAGGTGTATTTGTCTGTGCATTGTCATGAAATTTTATATACCATCTGTTCCAGGAATAAGTGGAACTTGTTGCTTGTTTGATCAAAATTTCAAGGTAATACAGCTTATTATTGGGGGGGGGGGGGGGTGAATTTGGTGAAAGCAAGTCATAGAGAGCAAGAATTAAGTGAAAATTTTCATGAGCCTCATATGGGAATCAAAAGTATATTTTTATGAACTTGGAATCAATTCTCATTCAACTAGAGGAATTTTTTTTCCTTTACATGTGCATTTGTAAAAAAAATGAAGTATATGTTCTAAAAATCAGAATCTATTCTTTTATATTAAAAAAAATGAAAAGTCATGTGTTTCACTAGCTTTGTTAGAAATGATGAATTGTAACTAGGGAGGCATAACGAGGACTGTTTATGCAACATTGGAATCAAGAAGTATATTATATACAAGCCTAATGTAACATATTTTTGGTTCATTGTAATAAATAATTTTTTAAGGATAAAATTAAACACTGTATTTAAATTTTTATAAAATCATATACTTCATCTAAACCTGGAAGTGTGTATCTCACATTCCTCATTCGTAATATATAACTTAGAGTGTATGGAATTTTTTTCCTTTACAAGTGCATTTGTAGAGAAAAAAAATGAGGTATATGTTACCCACAATTTTTTTTTGATATGTAAACTTCTGATGGGGAATCTATTCTAAAAAAATAAAATATATTTATTAAAAAATTATAACACTAGCTTTGTTAGAAATGATGAATTGTAATCTCTTTTCTTCTAGGGAGGCATAACGAATTTTTTGCAACATTGCAGTCCCTTTCGGAGTATCAATTTTGAGAAAAAGTTACACACGGTCCACTGTACAGTCCAAAATATCGACTGCATTTTTTTTTATAAAAAAATCATATAACTAATTTAATGAGGTATATATTTTTATAAAATATGAAATATATACTCCTATGAATTGAATGATATCATTTATA
Source organism: Acorus calamus (assembly GCA_030737845.1). Lineage (NCBI taxonomy): Eukaryota > Viridiplantae > Streptophyta > Magnoliopsida > Acorales > Acoraceae > Acorus > Acorus calamus. The sequence goes on from CM060875.1 coordinate 32,697,611, forward strand.
GAAAATGTAAAAAAAATTAACGAAATGTATATTTCAATAAAAATGAGTGGAGATGGCTAACAAGAAATATATGATTGTATTTAAGACGGTAAAGCTTCCTGAGGGTAAAAGATCTCGGACCTCAATTTTGACCTATATTGCTCAATTGGGCTGTTATGACTGAATTTACAAGGCCCAACGGCCCCAACATCTGGACCTGGAACACTTCACATCTAATCGGGCCCAACTCACAATAGAAACCTAAAAAGAAGTCTCTTTAAATCTTGGCCGTCCATCTCCATCATCAACATCCGTCGGTTTTAGGGTTTTTATAAGAGGGACCTCGATCACCTCCATCTCCAAAACCTCTCATCCTTTCCACAACTCAAGACGAGGCGGGACCGGCACCTCGAGCGACAGATCCGAAGATGGTGAGACTTTTCATTTCTCGATTCGGTTCTCTGTATGCTTGAAATTCTTCGAATCAACTCATTCTCGATTTGAAACAGTCCCTCCCTTTGATTTCACTTGGATACCTCTTCTTCGTCCTCATTTATGGAGCTGTTTTTTCTTTTACATCTATAAAAATGATGTGTTTTAGGGTTTGAGATTGTTCTTCTTGTTGTGTATGTTTTTTTTGGGGTGATGGTTGGTTTTTAGCTTAGAAATCTCTTATTGTGATTCACACTATATTGGATTTTTGTTCTTTAAAATAATCGATTCAATTGGATCTTGTGATTTTTAGACCTTCATGTTCTTTCACATCACACTGTTGTTTTCTAGTTCTAGGGATTTATAGTCTATTGGACTTGAAATAATGTTTACCTAGGTTTATGCTTGTTGTGAACTCTATTGGCTGACAAAATTTGCATGGATTTTTATTGATTATTCAACAAGCGAAGAACTTCGATTTTTCTAGCTGAAAATGAAATGCCTCTGGCATTGATTCTCTGGCCTCTTCTTTTTTTTCCAAAAAAACAAATTTGTTGGTCAACTGGACTGTTTTGTGTGATGAACTTTGATCTCGCCTACTGTTGATGTGTATGATTATTTGAGACCATGTTCTTCATTTGGAGGGTTGGAGTTATTGGGATATGTTAACATAGGTTATGTTCTTCTATGGTATGTAAAATTTTATTATTTGACCATGATTTTAATCGTTTTGTTCTTCTTTTTATGTATTTTTTTGCCAGCCGTTCAAACGTTATGTGGAGATTGGAAGGGTTGCTCTGGTGAATTACGGGAAGGACTATGGGAGACTTGTTGTGATCGTTGATGTCATCGATCAGAATCGGGTTAGTCTTTTACTTTTTATATGTACAACATATTAGATCCTGTGTGGAATGTGATAGCCTAGCTCTGTCTTTCAAGTTTTAATTTGAGTATACGAGAGATAGAAGATCTCATTTTGGCTTAGTATAATTAAATTCAAAATTTTAGTTAATTTACTTTGTTTTCATTGATTACCACTTTAGTAAATGTAAACCGTAAAGATTTACAATGTGGTTTCTGTCATCGTTTAGAAGCTATGTAGATTTTGGATTCACAATGGCAAAGATGAGGGACCAAATGGTGTTTGTTTTGTAATGATATACTTGTTGAGCTATTAACTAGTAAAGTTGTCAAGTTATTTGGGTGGTGTTTTTTATGTAATATGATGACATTTGAATATGTTATTTGCTTGATTTTTCTTTCCCGAAGGTCATGTAGTTTGCTAATTACTAGAGGAAAGGTAAGAAACTTTATCATTGGTCTTCCTGGAAAACAGAAATATTTCTACAATAGATTGATACTTTGCCTTACCTCTCTTTATGAACTATCTGAGACTAATGGGTAACAAGAGTGGCATCTTACTGCTATCTCTTACTATTCCAGTATTCCCTCAATCCCTCTCAACTTGAAGAATAACATTTATATGGCTAAGATATTCCCTTATGCTCCATAGTATTTACTGTTCTTGGTGCTTTATCGGAAAAGTATGTAATTGGTGAAAAGTAGGCTAAAATTCTGCTTCAGTGTTGTTAGTCATGAAGAGGAAATTTTGCTACCTGCATTTGTGATTGGTTTGTTGGCTGATTCCTTGCAACTCTGAAAGAGAACATTAAGCTAAATGATCATTGACACTGGGATAGGGGTGATTATTTGCATTTGTGTTTAGGAAGACATAGAATAAATGTCTCATATTTTGAGACTGGTTCAGAGATGATTAATTGCATGTTGCGACATGTGGCACATTAGCTGTATATCTAATACATATAGATTGCTAAACACCAAATATGAGATGGGGAAGAATATTTCTTGTGGCCACCATAGAATAAGTATTAATTATTCCCATGTGTTATGCAAACATGTAAACTGATAGGTTTACATTTGATTTTACATGTCTCCTAAATCCTATTCTTACAAAACTGTTAGTGAATCCAATTGCAAATTTCTTGCTGCCTTTACAGGCTCTTATTGATGCCCCTGACATGGTGAGAGGCCAAATGAACTTTAAGAGGCTCCATTTGACCGATATTAAGATTGATATCCCAAGGACCCCAAAGAAGTCGTCTCTCATTAAGGCCATGGAAGAAGCTGGTATGAACAATTAATACTTCAAGAAGAAAAAAAACCTCTATTAGTGTTTTCCTTTGTCCTTTTTAAGAACCTGTGTGTGTGATGGCAGATGTGAAGAACAGATGGGAGAAGAGCTCATGGGGAAGGAAGCTGATCGTACAGAAGAGGAGGGCTGCTCTGACCGACTTTGACAGGTTCAAAGTCATGCTGGCCAAGATCAAGGTCTGTTATGAATGTTATAGACTTCTTTTTCTATTTTTAATATAATGAAGTAGAATATGTTCTAATCTGATTGGGTAAACTGTCTTATTTAATGGAATCTACAGAGGGGCGGTGCTATCAGGCAGGAGCTTGCGAAGTTGAAGAAGCAGAGCACTGCTTGAGCTCGTCTCGATTTTGTTATAACAGGGGAGGGTTATCCAGCTTATGCTTGCTTTGCATTTCTTTTCTGCTTCAATTCGAGGATTTAGATGTGTGTTTCTTTAGTGAGGCATTTTGTAGTGAACTCATTGTCATGAATTTGAAGGGTGCACTGGAAGTTTTCTTTATATTTCATTTGCAGTATGGTATTCCACTGGTACTGTTTATGCCTGAACAGGTAACCTTTGCTAAAAGTATGCTTTTGGAACTTGCATCGTATGTTCTAATCAGAATTCTCTTATCTAGACAAAACGGTATTGAAACATGTTTTGATGTATTTTTGAAGTATGTTTTATGTATAAAAATGTCTTTATAAAATTGATGTGTATGTTTTATATGATTGTATTATATACCCTCTTGGATAAAATAAAATAAAATAAAACTGGATGAGACTGGGAATTTGAAAAATGTTATACTTGGTAATTCTTGTATGCTGCAGGTTATTTTTAGGGTAAAGTGTCAATTTTAGAATGAGGTACATGTTTTTATGAAAAATAAAGTATATATTTTAATGAATTGTACATATGCATTTATAAGAAAATGTAATTTTTTTTTGGGTTAAAGACATTTACATATTATCATAATATTCTATATCTGTGAAATTAAACACTCATATAAATCACTAAAAAAATAGAAAAAACATATATATCATTTTAAATAACCATTTTGCCTTTGATCAAATTCATTTTCACTTTTTTTTCTTTTGCGGATTTTGACTTTATTGTTGCGTACTATTCTATTATTATTATTTTTTGCTTCTATTTCAAACAATTCTAATTATAAAGATGACTTTATTTATGTATTGTATTTATTATACTATAGATATTGCTCAGATTTTTTATTTTATATTTTAGTGAGGTGACTATACAAGTTAAAAAACTCATGTTAATCACCATGTTGTGCATTGTGGATGATATAATAGTAAAATCACACTCATGATTAATTATAACCATGATAGGTTAACAAATAATTTAACAGTAGGGATGTATTAGACATTTTCTGTGTTTTTAAGGATGTAATTGTCCTACCCCAAATTTATAAGGACTTATATAGGTTTATAGATGTTTACAGGGACTCAGTCTTTAATTTTTTTTTAATGAAACATATCTTGTTACATATGGTAAGAGAGAAAAAAGGAAGGTCGTGCCTCTCGCTCTTCGTCATCCATTCTCCACCGACCATGTATCTAGAATATAAGTATTATAATAACCGATTTAAGAGAAAACTAATCCTAGGTCAAAAGAGATATTTAACCAAGGTGAAGCCTGAACACCCCCCGCCCCCCGCACAAATATTATTACATGCATCCTGTTATAACAATTTTGCATTTTCATATACTTTACTAACCATAACTATTTATATACATATCTTATTATTAGATGAATTATATATATCCTAACAAAATTTTTTATTGACATTTTTTAAAATTAGATTATACAATTTTTTGGATTTTTTTTTTTGAATAAAATATCTAATGTCAACTCGTTCTATCAAAAGAAAACATTTTCCCTGAATAAGGATAAAGATAAATCCAACGATGTTGACTATTGCGCGTGTCTTCGTATTCAAAGTCGCGTTCAACGGCTAGGATTGACTCGATAGGAAACCCCCGCTAAAAATAGACGTCCGTTTCAAATACGTGAGATTTTCACGGGATGCAAGTAAATGCCCGACCATTTGGCCCCACATCTCTGACCTTTTTAGTCCACTTGATCTTGATCGGACGGTCACCAATCATTCACTTTAACTTTGATGTATATCACATCTTTCTCGCAACATATCGTTGAACAGACAGACAGAGAGTCTGATTAAGTTTGTGATCCTTAATTAAACAGAGACTTTGTGTGTCTTCTTGGTTTTATCACCATATAATCCTTCTTCAGGAGTTTCACAGACTCTTTTGTGCTTTCTTTTTTGTTTTTATATTCTTTTTTGAGGGGTTAATGGAAGCTCCAAGAAAAATTCATATGGCTTTCAAGATTTTTGTTCCTAAGCTTAAGGTACCACTTCTTTCCTCTCAATCTTTTTGTTTATTCTTTAGCACCCAATTCAAAAAAGATTTTCTTTTGATTTATATGTCTATATTTTCTTCTTTGAATTTTTTTTAGATATGATGTTTTTTTTGTTATGTTTTTGGATCTTTTCAAGACTGTGATAGATGGGAATGTCCACTTGAAATCTTATATTATGTATGAGAATGAGCTTCTGGTGATTTTCATGTATTCATCCTTGTTTTGATTAATCCTGGAAACTGAGGAACAATTTTCTTGGATGGGAATCTCAGATAAAGAATCCATTCATCAGATTAGCCATTTATTTCTCTTACTTTTGTTTTGTTTTTTTTGTTGTGATTTGGTTGTGAAGGTATTGTTTAGCTCTATGGGTTATCTTAGATGCATGCATAAATATGATTATGAATATGCAGATGTACCTAATACAATTCTGTACGTGTGAAGACCAAACGTTACATGCAAACATTGAAAATCAATAATATAAATGTCAGTTTTTTTTAAAAAAATATAGACACAAAAAAGGGGAAATAATCAAGAACCTGACATGCAAATAAAGATTTCAATCATGCATGCCAAAATGTTTGCTTGTCTCTGGGGCCACCTTTTCAGTACAAGATCGTGTGAAAAGTGACAATACATTCATTAATAATCAAATAATTTGATGTGGGTACTCATGTGTTTGATTGTATCTTGTGTTTTTCCCTTGATCAATCATGTTTTGGTATGGAAAAAAAATAGGGGATCAGGATAAGAAGATTTATACCCAAAGCCATCCTAAGCAAGCAGTCACCTTCAATGATAGGCATCTCATATGGACAGCATGCTGTGGAGAAGGGCAGCCATGGAGATCCCACAAACACAGCAGAAAGAGAGGAATCTGAAGCAGCTGAGGTCTGGTTGTTTGGAGTCTCTGGTGGACCAATGGCAGACAGAGTCGCCACATACCTGCAATCCCACCTCTTCAACAATAACCTTTCTGCGGTATAGAACAGAATTTTTTTTATATAATCCTAACTACAATGTGATATTTATGTGTGTGTGTGTGTGTGTGTTTTTTTTTTTTTTACCTCTAACAGTTCCAGATATGGAGAAGAGCCAAGAGAACAATGAAGAAGGCGTTCGTGTCCACGAAGCCAAAGTTGAACGAGGTCGAAGCATGGGAAGCCTTGGAGGAGTGGGGATGGACGGCGATGACCATTGTGAACAGGAAGAAATTTGTTTTGGCGGAGTTTGGCGGCTACAGGGCTGTTGTTTGTAGGAAGGGGTTGGCCAGTTATGTCGGAAAATGGTATTCGAGAGCCAGCAGGCGATGGTCTTTCAATGGTTAGATATATTTCTCACTATACACATATATGTTTATATTAAGTTTACATGTCTCTACCAAACCACCAATTGATAGGTTGACACAGGAATACAAGATTCGAGTCCTTCTCCTAATGATAGGATAAAATTTACACATCATTGTATCTTCTGATTTCTTTTATGATCTATGCGTCAACAGGAATGTTTAAGAAGAGTAGCAAGAAGCCTAAGAATTCAAGGCTGAGGATTGAGGAAGAGAAGATCAATGCTGAAACAGAGTTCATCATGCTGGCCAGTGATGGCATTTGGCAGGTTGGCCTTCTAAATTAAATAAATAGTAACTATCATAACAGAAATAGATAACTATGAAGCAAGCTATCTTGATCCATGTGGATCTTTATCAGTCTCTGTCTAAAAGTGTTTTGAGAGGAACAAATGTGATTGTCAGGTGATGAACATTCAGGAGGCTGTGGACATGGTTTGGTACCTGGAGGACCCCCAGGAGGCGGCTGAGTTGCTCGCAAAGGAGGCGATTGTGAGGAATAGCAAAGGCGCAATCTCTTGTATTGTCATCCGTTTCGATCGATCACTTTGGAAGTTTGCATGAACTTGATTTTACTGCAGATCGAGTTATCATCAGGTGAAAAAATTTTGAGTGTACCAGCCAAGACAAACTAGACAGGCCTGTCAGTCTAATAGATTGATAGTTATGACAAAATAATTTTTCTGAATCATTGGGTTCCCCATATGATACTGTAGCAGTGGAAAGTTTTGTGAAGTTATAGCAGAAATTTCAGATGTTCAGTTTTGATATCAATCACCCGACTGACTGTGTTTGTACTTTCATTTTGCAGGCAAAACATCATCTTTTATGTGTGTATAATCTGCATTTTTAATATTTGTATTTATGATAATGTGTGATCTCTGGAAAACATTATTAGTTGATCAATCATATATGTTTATTTGGAAAAAAAATTTATAACGTCACAACATCACAGCAGATATTTCAGAACTTTAGTTTTGCTATCAAACCACCCAATGATCAGTGTGTTTGTACTTTGATTTTGCAGGACAACTTCATCCTTTATATGGATAATATAAAATTTTAATAATTTATTTTTAATAACATGTGATCTCAGAAAACTCTCTTTTTTTTTTTTTTTTTTTTTTTTTTGGGGGGGGGGGGGGGGGGGTGTTAAGTAAAACTCTTTAGTCAATCAATTGTATGAGATTTCTAAGTTGTAAACCAAGCCGAAATTTGTCCACAATCCATTCAAAAAAAAACCAAGCATAAATTTATTTCTAAAAAAATATTGGTCTGTACAAACAAATAAATAATATCAACGTTATGAATTCAATGTGCAATAAAGCAGCTTTTACAGAAAATTGATTACAAAACATGTATAGTCAATCAAACCAATAATGCATTTCCAAGCTCATATCAAACACACATTTTACACCTGAAAGAGTATAAATTTGTATTTGTTTAACCCAACTTCTTTATAATTGCTGCCTCATCATGCCATAGCGATTTTCTTCTCGCTGGTCTTGCTCCGGAAAGGTGACAGTATAGAGAAAGGTCGGGAAACTGACCAAAAAAATGGAAGAAATGAAGCTCATTAGCATAAGATTTTTGCTGACTTATCAACTAGACTGATAGAAATAATAGGAAAAAAAAACGCTCTTTTTGGCATGTTTCAGAAGTCTTTCTCATCAAGTGAATTAATCGAATTGACTGTTGTAAAAAAAAAGAAAAAAAAAATCAATACAACTGGGAAAGTACTCACCCTTTGTTGAAGTGCCTCCAAGTTGAGATTCATCTTGAGAGATGAGATTCTTCAGGGTATTAACTGCATTTTATAAAGGAATGAATCAGTGAAAAGAGTTTGCAATCAATGCATATTTTTTTGAGCAAAATGTAGTCAAATTCTATTTCAGAAGTGAGAAAGAACATGATTGAACGATATGAGAAGAGAAGAATAAAAACATAGCTACAGCAAGAGAATAAAAGTAAAGATATAACACGCACGCAAGGTGCCACAACGACCCAATGTATGTTGAGGTAGTACAACCGCAGCAACCCTACATGAGTGAGATCTTGGGTTCAAGCTCCATTGACATGGATCTAGAATTTCTTCACTGTAAAACTATACTTGGGCCTTTAACTATAAATATAAGAGCCAAATAATAACTAAAATAGTGTGTTCAATAACTGGCTATGGTTTACAGACCAATAACCAAAACATTAATATATGATGTTTGTGAAGAGTTCTTCAGGATCACAGCAAAGTAAGTTCGGGACGGGTCACACCAGTTCTTGGGTGTAATCTTGCTCTAATATCATCAAAAAATTAATAAAAACGTTAAACATGAGCATGAGTTACAAGGATACCTTCTTCACTAGAAGCAGGGACTGGTGTCTGATCCTCAGTAACTTCAGAGTCTATACCATATTCCCCATTAACGGAATTATGGCTCTTCTTTCCAAACTTCAACAATCGTCTAAAACCTTTCGATGAATCCTTACTCTTATGCTTGTCTGAAGCTTCCGGAGAGGCTTCGGCGATAAGTTCTGGTTCCGGAGAAAAGGAGACACGCACCTTGATGGTCTCTGTGGTATCCACGGATGCTACATAGGTTGTTTGCTGGCCTTCATTGTACTGTGTATTGCTCGAGTGTGATTCTTCCACTGATGACACTCGAGCGTATGGAGCTTGATATGGTTTCTCAGACACATTAGTGCTTAAGAGCTTCAACTCCTCTTTGGTAGAGTCCAATGGTACCTGATCAATAGAATAACTGGAATCAATTAAAAGGAACTCTAGGCTGCAAAGAGTAAATGCTTAAGTTTTAAGGAATATCGTTTAATGAGACGTTCTCTCGCCTTCAATGATAATGCAGTTGTCATGAATCGTGATTGCGGGTTTCATTCGAGAATATAAGGAATAGCGAGAAACTTTTAGAAAGAAAGGAGCCTCGAACAAGCACATAAATGTACTAGTGTACGTATGAGGACTCAGATTTATGCAGGATGGATTTGTGACACTGATATTTTTTCGCTGTAATATTTTGAATCTATGGGTTTGATGTATGATCATGTGAATAGGAGAGAAATCGTAGTTCATATATAATAATATTAAAAAACCTCATAATGATGCGACAAAAAATACATAATAATAGACAGGGTGAACTGATGAAGCAATGCCCTGTTAAGAGCAGCAATCTAATAAGTGCAAATAATAATGAGGCAACGAGTTTTAAAGCAAAGATTAAAAAAAACAATGAATAAAGGTAATGAGAAAGTAAAATAAAAATCTATATCATGAACTTGGAGAATCTAGTTTTAGTTGAATATTAAAAAAATACCAGTTTGAGGCAAAAAAAAAAAAAAAAAAAAACTGGCATTCTTAATGAAAAACATGAAGAGGTGAATAACCAAACAATGTTACAAAGTAAGTTTGCATTTAATCACTTTCCATCACAAATTCACATAAATTCCATTGGGCCAGTGCTGGGTGATCTTTGGATGAGTGGAGCCAGGCCAACATCAGTTGATACAGGACAAGTTGTGTCAGGCCAAATCGGCCAAGCCAAGACAAGGTGAAATTAATCTAAGCCACTCTCAGCCTACCCACGTTTCATCATTAAGCCAGAAAATCAATTATACAAGAAAACAGTGAGCAAACAAGGGCAACTCAGATTTGTTCTGGATAAAAGCTCACCTCATAAGGTTCAGTCTTCTGGTTGAGCTGACCCTCACTCATATCCTCCATTTCACCTATGGTACCCGGGGAAGGCGGAACATGTTTAGATGCATTTTCTGAGTCCATTTGAGACTTCTCTCCTGCTGATTTGCTTTGCAATCCTTTTCTCAATTCCTCAGTTTCTGCTGATGCCTGAACAACAGGAGGGGCAACTGCCTCTTGTTCAAGCATAACAACAGTCTTCTCAATAACTGTATTGTCATCTCCATTGCTGTACTGAGTGATCGCATCAGCCTTCTTCGAAACATTTTCAGAAGTCAAGGGAGATCTACTACCATTTTCTTTCTGAATTGCCTCCTCAGCCACCAACTTGTTAGGGACTATATCAGGAGATCCTCTGGGTGTCATGATCTTCAGCTCTGGCAGTGTTTCAGATTTGATTTTGTCAAGGCTCACTATAGCAGATATCTTCTTAATCTGAGGCTCATCAGTAGGAACATCATGCTTAGGTTCTTTATGATTGGTCACTGGTTTGAGTAAAGAAGCACGATGAACATTGTTTCCTTTGGGGTCAGATAGCCTTCTATTCTTAACAGGTTGAGCTTTCACTTCAGCAGCAGAACCATTTCTTTCTTTCTTCGAATCTGGTAATGATGAAACTGAGCGACTCAATGCGCTCCCGGTAAAGCTTGAGCCACCTGGTCTGCTGGGTTTAGTGGTCTTCTCAGCATCAGTGGATGCTGTAGAAGTGGTTCTGATGGGCAATTTTTGCCGTGGTGAAGAAGACTTGGGATCTAAATCAGTGAATTTGGACCCGCTATGCGAACCTGGGGAAAGCTTCGTAAGAGTTCGGGGTTTAGCAAGCTGAGAAGGCAATGGAGATGCAGGACTGGAACTTCCTCTCGCAGCAATCCTCTTTTGGCGCTCTATCTTCAGAGATTCCAATCTTTTGATTGCTTCTTCTTCCTATAAAATATTGTAAATTAGTAATGGATTCATGGACTTGAAAGAGGTGCAGAGAACATTGAAATTAACTTTTCTGTGCAAAGCAACCTTGAAGTAAAAACTCATTTCATCTCATCAAAATTAAAGGAAGCTAGGATGTCGTAAGTGAGCAGATATGCAAATTAGATGTAAAGAAGCTCCCCAGACCTGGGGGCTGAACTTACTCAACAGGTACATTGCTCTGTATGAATTCGTGGTACCAAATATATAAAGGAATATACAGATAACAGCTAAAAGAAAAGGAGCCCAGAAATATAAAGGACTCATGATACACACACTAACACCTTGAATTCATGGTACCAAACATATAATAAGAAATATACAGAGAAAAGCTAAAAGAAAACTGCTTACATATAAATTAAGCCCAGAAATATAAAAATACTCATAAAGCCTTGGTTAAAGAGAAGCAATTCTACAGATAAGCAGCTTAGAATGATTAGATTTATGTGTCTAACATAGTGCAAACTGTGAAATTGATGATAAATAAGAATCAAGTATTGCATACCCTCTCCTTCTTCTCTTTCTGAAGATCAGCTTTGTAGGCACGCAGCTTGGCTGCGCGTGCTTGGGCTTCAGCCTGAGGAGTCAATTTTGAAGGTCTCCCCTTTCTCAGTGTTGCCTCAGTTCGCCTTTTGTCCGGACCATTCTGTAATGCTTTGGACTTCTTTTCTTTTTCCAGATTTTTCGATGTTTCCTTAACATTGGCTGAGACATCTTCTTGGTTTTTGTTTACCTGAATTGCATCTTCAGAATGAACCCATGTATCGTATTCCATAGCTGGATCATAACCAAAAGACTCCCTCTCCACATCACGCTCGGGCATGAAGCTCAATTCATCAGGTTCATAGTCCACTGGATTAGTGACCTTACTAGAAGAATCCACAGTTTTGTTAACATATGATAAAAACTCAGAATCCATGTCAACTGCAGTTCTGCTCTCCGTTCCAGTTTGTTCTTGGGAGCTTGACCTGAAAGGAACTATAAAGGATTCATCGCCTACATCTTGGGATGATTTTTTGTCATTGTTCTCAACACGAACATACTCATTTCCAGCAAGTGGATCTAGATAAGAATTCGTATCAATGGTCTGGCTTTCTCTCCCATAAATCAAGAAATCATCGTTGGAAGCCCTTCTATATACTCCTCTTCCACCTTCGCTTTCTGAAAACTGGACATCCTGTGTTGTATCACCAATGTTTTCTCTTCCACTAAAATGATCATGAGAAGTTGCCACTTCATTATCCGATGCGTTTTGTTTAGAAGAACGAAATGCTTTTCCATTAATTGTATCAAATTCTGCTATCCTTTGGTCAGAAGGATCACCAAAATCTCGATCTGGAGGAAGAATGGGATCCGGTTCCATCGTGTCATGCCGTTTCTTCACGGGAGCTTCTTTTTCGGCGAAAAACATGCCTCCATCAGCAGAACTTGCTCGTTGTTCTTCATCCTTTAGTAAGAAATTTTGAAATGCTTGCCAGCTTCCAGAATCTGCCTCCTGCCCATAAACCATCTCATCCCCATTATATGAATTCATATTAACCTCAGATTTGTCACGGGCGCCTTTGTTCTTTGATCGCCTTGAATTTCTCTTATGTTTTTTGTGCGAGTCAGAAGGGATTTCCTCATCTACCTCATCAGTTTCAGAATCAGAAGCTGATTGAGATTCACTTCCTGATGTATCACGTCGCTTCGATGTAATATAATTGATGTTTCGAATCACAACAACACCAGACTTCTTTTTCCCAGATCGGCCAGCTTTTCTATGTGATTCAAGACCTTGTAGAACTTCTTTTTCCACTTCAGACATTTGATCTGCATCATCTGGTGACCTTGAATTGGTATCAGACTCAATATTACTGTCCATGGAATGCCTTTTGCCCATCCTTTTGTGAGTGTTGAACCTAGGATCCTCCATTGGAGGAGGGTATGGTGATTGGAAGTATGGGCCACCTCCAGGATAGTAAGGCATGCCTTGCATCGGATAATGCATTGGCCACTGAGGAAACATGGGATGCTGATACTGGCCCTGTTCTGTTGGAGGCCTTCTATCTGAAATTCAAAAAAGTAGAATAACAAACATCAAAATTGTGTAGTGATTCATAGTGCTGAAATAGAGGCAGAGAATGAAAATTGATCCAAGTGAAAATTCTTGATGATGCTTGGAATAACAAGAGAATCTTGAACGTATACAGAATTATAAATAACCTGCTCGCAAAATTAAATTCTATCAGCTGAACAAAACAAAAAGACCAGACTTTTGTTGACCCTAATCCCCCCCCCCCCCCCCGCTTTTCGAGCACCCAAACACAAACACCAGATTTAAAGAGAAGCAAAAGAAAATATCAATGTCTTTTAGGATGAGTTATGAAATAAAATGAGTTTTGAGTGAATCTATATGTTTCCGAGAAAGAATTATGAATCCCATGTTTCTGAGATTAACCATGAGAACCAATTGACAAGAAAAACAAAGGATAGAAAAGGTCGTTTCTATTGGAATCTCCTGAAATGATGGCCTCCTCCAGATGTACAAGAATTATTATATACATATATTATTATATAGCGCATCTTACATATCAAAAAAATGCATATATAGTTTTCTAGTATCTGTTATAAGCTCCTGCAACAGAAGGTGTTAGGTGGTATAAATCTTCATTCTAATTACCTTCTGGGATAAAATTCATCTCTGAGCCGGGACCATTGCCTTTGGGGCCCAAAAGGCCATCAGATGCAGTCCAATCTTTCTGGCTCCTGGGATCATTAGAGAAAACAATGCCTGTGGCATTAACAGAAGAAAATTCAGATCTGGTAGACATTGCTTCAGCTGCCTCAATTTCAAGCCATTGACCAGATTCGTGTTTCTCCTTCCATAATTCCAAAAATCTGAAGCAAGCATCCCTGCAGCATGAAGAAACATAAATCTTAAGCGCACAATTGAAATGACTGACAAAAAACATATGAACCATCAAGGAAAAAAATGATTAAAAAAAATCAAACCAATAAAATTGGAAGACATTGTTTAATGAGAAACAAAGCCTACCTCAGGCGTGTTGCCCCAAAACATTCAGAAAATGATACTAAATATGTCAGATTATCAACATCAAATCCAGCTGCCTTGGCACGGGCAAATGCCATGCCCTGTTCTTTCTGCAACACAATCTTCCGGGTCTCTTGGACTCTCAAAAGCTTAACTCTGCAAAAACATAGGAGGAGGTGAGGCAACTTCCAAGTTCTAAGAGCACACTTAACATGGCTGGAGCCATGATGAACGATTGATAATTAATGACCAATATGTCTACTGTCAGAATTCCACATAAGGTAAAATCATATTGTTTATTGTTTCTGTTGTTGTCGATGATGATGATGGTGACTGTGAGTCTGTGACACACATGCATATTTATAAGAGCTTCGTGAGAGAGATGGTGGTTAAATGCATGTAGACTTCACAGGATATATTCTGTTGCTATTACATACTTTGAAGTCTCTTCTTGTGTAGTGGCTCCATTTGATACAGGTGGATGCTCCCCAGGCTGCCATCAAGCAGAGAAATTTAATGCAGAATCACCAAAATTGGTCAACATACGAAGTAAATGTGTTAGAGCAATACCTTGTAAAGGACAAGGGCCTGATCTGCATCAGAATCCAATATGGACTTGCTATCTGTTGAATGTCATGCAGATTAATTATGATGGTCATCTGATCAAAAATCACCCAAGCAATATTTCTCCCTAGAATGCCTTTTTCTTCAGAGGATATCCCTAATGCTATTAATAATTACATTAATAAAAATGTTTTTTTTTTTTTTTGCAGCATGGCCATAAAAGAGATAATATATGAACAATGCTAAAATAAAATAAATCTCTTTGCAAATGAGTCTGACAGTAGCAATGCATAGTAAGAGAGAACTCTCGGTTTTTGGAAACAAGTCAAAAGTCACAAATTGTAATCATCCCAACAACTAATATTTAAGCCCAATTAAAATCACATGTTTCTACAACTGATCAACACAAAAAATACCACTCCTCTATCATGATCCTCCCACCCGAGTGTATAACCGATCCCCCACAACATTTTCCCCAGTCAATAATGAATTTAATGGTCAACTCCCTAACATTCTCGATATAAGGCCTCACCCCCCTGAATATCACCCCATTTCGTGTCAACCATATCATCCACACCACATATTGCTTTTAAACTATATATTGCTTTGGAAAAATTGTGAATCCAAACCTCTCCTATTCCAAGACAAAACCAATTCCCACTGTAACTCCTTGTCATATATATACTCATGAAACAAATGTAAAAAAAAAAGTATTCTTTTTCACTATGCGTTGTTTATTTTATGTTCAAAATTTTATATCTCCTGAATTTTAGTAATTCTTCTGCCTTACCCCAACATGTAACACTGTTAATATGTATTAAGGAAATAAATAAGGTTCAAATAAATTGGAATGGAGGTTCCATTACTATACCCTCAATGTTTGCTGTTGATCGTGCCTGTTGATCTTCCACCTGCTAGACACACAGATAGTACTTGAACTGAATTATTTGAAATGTCATAAATTGAGTAATGGGAAGAGTAAGAAACGTACATGGTTAGGCCCTAGGATTTCATTGCTCTGGATTGCTATTGCTTTCTCAATCTGTATAATCTCGAACTCTAACGTATTCACTCGTTCCAAAACTTCAGGTGTGCTCACAAAGCGAACAAATCTAAATAATAAGCCAATGTCACATTCTTATTGTATCATCTCATCTCAGAGTGAGATAACGGCACTGATATTAATGGCAAAAGCACTAGAATATTGTATGGCCTGCAACAAACGGAGTGTTAAAAAAAGGAGATTGACAGGCTGACAGACCTCTCCACTGTGCCCTTCGTAAACCATACTGTGCCCCTTCCAGGATCTGGCTTAAGTGTAATTGAGTATCCTCCTTTCTTGATCTGTTCTTGTGCTGTCTTCAAGTGGGCAAGAAAAGGATTCAACAACCCAGATGCCAGCTTCTCCATCTTTCCATTTTCCGCGATGAACAGATCACATCTGAGATTATAAAAAATACGACACAACACAAGCAAAAAGAAACAATCAACAAGATGCATCACATTTCATGTACAAGGACAAAATCTCAATTTTATCAGCTGCAATATCAATCAAAACAGCACCACAGTACATCATTATTGAAGTAGGCTAAGATCAACAACCAAAAAAGTCACTAACCCAATCAAATAGACATCCTACATCACAAAATTTACCAGAATCGACAAGATCCAAAGAAGACCAAGTTCACACAAAGAGACCAGATATCATATAAATCCTCAATCAAAACATGAAAAACTCCAAGCCATTGTAGGAGCAATGGAAATTGACCATCATCAATCAAAAACAGCACTCAAAAGAGAAGCATTTACAGAATAATATTCATGATCGACATCTGATAACAAAATCATTCCAAAAGCCACGTTTTTTCCACAAATTTCGGTCCAAACCCCTAAAAACACTAAAAAGACCACATCTTTCCTCCTCAAAAACAACAAATTCCAAAATCGACCAAATTCAGATCACACAAACCACATAACCACCCAAAAAAATCAAATCAACATCAAATTGAAGGCACCATCACCTTGTTCTAGTTGGTGTGAGCTGAAAAACAGCCGAATCCAGCCGTGTTTCGGTGTTCATTGTGACTAAATCCAAAAAAAAAGAAGCTTTTCTACAGAAGAAGGGGTTTTGATCTTCCCCAACAATGAATAAACGAAATGTAGTTGTTTGTGAAGAAGATCTCCTACGAGAGATCCATTTCTAGAGAGAGAGAAAGTGATGATTGAAGAGAGAGAAAGAGAGGAGCTTTAATGGCGGAAATACAATTATTTTAAGAGAGGGAGATAGATGTCTTTGGATTCCACCAGAAAAACGGCTGGCGGGTATAATAGGTATTTCAAGTTTCACATGTTTTTATGGATTTGTGATGGACGGTTGAGATTCAAAAGAGACATCTGATCAACGATTGATGGGTTGTGACTCGTGAGAGAAGGTTAAAAAGTCAACACCGACGGGGAATGCGAGTGAGTCTAAATGACTAAAATGCCCTCGCATGAGACTCTTGGTGGACCCCACAGTGATTATCAACGGAACAGCTTAAGAAAGACAATTAACTTGTACGGACTTGGTTGCTGTTTGGTTGGCAGAGTTATCTTTCTTTTTTTTTCTTATTTAGGAAAATGACTTAAACCACTCTTTAGAATCTACCGGCATCAAATAAGATCCTCACCAATCTACCAAAAAAATTCTAATTAGATCCTCACCTTAATAAGAAAATGAGCGCTTTGATTTTTTATTCATATCTCAGTATTTTTTTTATAATACTTAGTATATATTTCAAAAAGTGATTATATATATTTTTGTAAATAGTGAGGGCTGTTGACAGGATTGTACACACAGTACACATAACTCAACGTATCATTTAAAAAAAATTGAAATTTTTTAAGATAATGTTAAGAGTAATCCCGGGTTGCATAGCTACATGTGTGATTTAATTTTTTTTGTAAATGTAAATTTTATATAATGAAGTACAAAATTTTATAAAATAAAAAATATATATTTTATTGAATCGTGTGGATCTATTTGTTGTAACGATCAAGATTTGCATGCTTCATCAAATGAATTGTGAGAAAACAATGTTTTTTTTTTTTTTTATATCAAGGCTAGCATGAAACACATAAAATACATAATAAACCATTGTATGTTTATCTTATCATTATCAAATGTTGTCACACAACATCATAAAATCAGAACACAATGTGAGAGAGTGATGGCCGAAAGGACAAAAAAGGACCTTTCAACAACCATCATAACCCATTCGATATGTTCTTATTAACATCAATGTGGTGTATAATTAACAGTCCATAAGATATAAAAAAATCTAATAAGCAGTGAATCTTCAAAATAAAAAGACACCCAAACAAAAAAGTTATTATAGCAAAAAAAAAGTTGAAAACAGAAGACATCGGAAACGGGTATGAAAAACAATTGAGCATAGTTACACTCAGCCCAGTATAATTTTATTTATAGTTTCATATACTCTGTTAGCTACTACACTCACTGTAACAAAATATATATCTCATTAAAAAAAATTTACACATTTTGTTAATGATTTCATACTCTCTCTTTTTTGGGTAATTTTTTTTTCTTAGTCAAATCTTCCAATATCAACAGGCAGCAAGGCTCGAACCCAAGCCCCTCATTGAAGAGGGGTACCTCTCTCATCCTACCAATAGGAGGTTTGATAAAAAAAATTATTTTTTATAAAAGTATATGTTTTATTAGATGAGGTATACTTGGACTTCATTTAGTGATATGATCCTAAGGCGTCGCTTGGATGTGGGTGGGGGTGCCCGCGTTTCGAAAATCCAAGGGTTGAAATCCCGTGTTCTAAAATCATTGTTTCGTGAGTTTTTAAATGCCATAATTTTTTTTATCACGTGATAGGAGATGCCACAATGCCACAAAAGCACAAAACTCGTTTAGATTCATGTTTGAATTTTCCCTTTAATATTTTCCATGAAACATGAGGAGGAAAAGACCCGAATTTCAAAGAAATGAAAATGGTAAATAAATATGTGATTTTGTAATAAGTAGTTTTTTAGGAACCAGTACGCGTGAAATTGTAAGTTGTTAACCTAAAAAATTTGTGATCTTCATATATTAATTTGTGACCTAATTAAGAATTCAATTTAAAATGGACCAAAATCATAGTCCACTAATTATTCACTACATCCATCTGTATAATACACCTACCGAGAAGAATCAAACAATCCAACGATCGAGGAATGCACGACTATCAATCCAACGGTCGACGTGCACTAACATGCCATTAATTTATAAATATCACGTATGTTCCCATGTTAAGATGAAGACAGAAACTTCATTTTAAAAAAAAATGTGTCATACAAAGTCGATCTAGAAATGATGGAATCAGATTGGTTGCACCTACAATTTGTTTCTTAAATCATAATGGAAACAAAAAAATGATATTGCAACAATTGTAGTTCAATTATAGTATGATATAGATGATATTATTGTTATTATCATAATAAACATAATTACACTGGAAAGAGGAGGCATGTGGGTCCTGTTGGGCTTTGATTTTTTCTCTCAAATGAGCATAACATAAAGTCTGAAAATTCAATTTTTATGGTGGCATTTCCAGTCACAGAAGTGAATGACATTTGCTTTTCTTACAAGTCAAGAACCTCCCTCATTGATTTATACATTTAATTTTTTTCGGTATTGATAATAATGGTGTTTTTCTTTTTAATTTTTTTTAATGATCACATTAGAATCAGAGGGTAAAAGTAAATAATAATAATATTAATTTCGTTTGAGGAAAAAAACTGTTTTCATTTGTAGTATTTTTGCATGTACTTGCTAATGAATATTGATATAAAAAATAACTTTTAAAATATGTAAGCTTAGGAGAACCCAGAAAAATTCAATTCACTCACTAGATTTTAGAGATGCAACCATTTCCTCCCCTCCCTCTGTGCCTCATTTGTCCACTGCTTCAATCAATACTGGATCCTATCAATTTTCATTAGTATCTAATAAAGAACTAACATATGTTATCTCACATGTTTAATATGTGAGTTCTATAATAATTTCAGTCATGTGTCATTCAGTCGATCAATTATAATTGATGAGAATAATATTGATTAGATCATATCCCTCAACTTTCACTAGGTAAGGAGATGTTCTAGTTATCAATTCTTTTGTAATGAAATATTAGACCAATTATAACAATTCATTGTTTGTTAGAGTCCTCAGGCATATACTTCAGTTTTGTTAGATAGACATAAATATCTTTAAAAATCAAAGCTCGTGCAACCTGCAAAAAGATGTTGCAAATAATATTTAACATGATTTATTATAAAAGAGTAGTTACACACACAATATTAGGTTATTTACATATGAATAATTAAGTTTTTTTGGGGGCATATATATATACCTCTCTTTCGTGGAAAGAAAGGGAGGGAAATAGAGGACAGGTAGTCACTTTCCATCATGCAGCAGTTGCAGATATATGGTATGGATGGGACCCGATTTATAGGAACAACTTGCACAACTTGGTGGGTGCTGTCTAAATCATGTTTTTAGGTAGAATTCAGGGTTTAAACATTGTACAGATCACTTAAAAATAGAATTTGGCATTGACAGTCACCATTTTCCAAAAATAATTCACTTCATAGCCACTAAAAATTTGCTACTTGTTTAGAAGATGCGTGAAAACGATATTTATGTTAGATATGAACATTAATATTCAAATTTGAAACTTCTTTTTTCAGATTCAATGCGATTAAGTAACAATTAGGGATGAATGATGGTGCTCTTAAAAAGCTAATAGTAGTCAGAACTTTCATTAAGGGTTTAAATTTTAAAGATTATGATTAATCATGTTAGATAATTATATATGTAGACTTAGTAACTTTATAATTCACATCAAAATTGAAATATTTTTCAATGAATATATAAAAACTGATAAATCTTCCAGATATTAAATATTGCATAATATTTTTTGGCTTATAAGATATGGATTCAGAGTTGTCAAGGTTTAATATAATTGAAAGGCTTAACTGAATCACCACAACTGCCAAAAAAAGAAAAAAACGATATTACAACCATTGATGAAATAACAACCCAAAGAAGAAATGGACAAGGATATGATTGAATAATGGAGCATATTATCATTTCAACATTCCTTCCAAACTTTAGAAGCTGTAATGGCAGAAGGTCTAGTGTCATAAAGGCATTAGACAAATACATTGTCACTGACTCACTGCAATAAAGGACTTCCCTGAACCACCACTGGTAGGACATGCTTCAAAGCAATTCTGGTACAGTACTTTTTAGAAAATACGAGTATTACATTCAGCCTATTTTACAATCTCAATTATAATTTCGTATATCTTAATAGTCATTTGCATTCATGATAATGATGTATTTACATCATAAAAAAATTGTTTACATTCTTTGTAAATGAGTCTATAAAATTCATTAAAATATATATTTCATCTTTTATAATAATAATTTATATTATTTTAAATAAAATAAAGAAGTGTATGAAGGTTGTCTAACATTTTTTTTTCAGTTGTCACATGTTTTGACTAATGCAAAATCAAGAGTATACACATGTATGAATTTAATACATGTATTTTCATGTTTTTTTTATATATTTTAGTAAAATAAAATATATATTATGTTAGGAGTTCAGTCTTTTTTTTTTCCATTCTGTTGCATGGTGATGGGAAATGCATTAATGAGTTGGTGGGCATAGCACAGGGAAGTGGGGCTTTATTAGTTTGTTATCTTATTCTTTTCTGCATTAAAGAGGAAATCCAGCCGCACGTGGGGGCCAGCAATGCATCCATCTGTCCTCTACCTCAATGTATGACCCTCATTTATGCCATTTTGTGTCGAAGGATTTTATATATTTATTTTTTAATGATCTCCAATCTGTCGCTTGTGTGTTTGTGTGTGGGGCTGATTTTGTTGTAAATGTTTTGGTCAACAAAATTTGGGTTGGAAATAAAAATTGTAGTTTGATTAAAGTTACATATGTATTTTTATATATAAAAAAAAAGTTTAAAAGTTAATTTTTACATGATACGCTCGGAGGCAACTTATGTAAATCCAGTTTTAAATGCAATATTTGAAGAAAAGCTAAGTCTCAAGTCTCAAGTCTCAACCTTATTTTCAAACGAAGTCTTAATCTTAAATTTTATCTCATCTTAAATAACTAGTTTTATTTAAGGGTGAATTGCTCAAATGCCCCTTAACCAACAACCTTATTTATTTCTACTCATGGACTTTTTTTTCTTTTCTTTTTTTACCTTGCAATCTGGTCCCATTTATTTTTTTTACCCCTGAATAATGCAATATCATAATTTGATACATAAACTATCTCATCTTAAACGGTCACAGTATGTGCAATTACATAATATGCTCAACTAGTTATAAAATATTTGTATATATTTACATATATATCATTCTGTATCTATGAACTTTTATTACCGCATATCCATGCAAGTTAAGGAGGATGATCGACTGATTATCATGATCCAATACACAAGAGCGGATCCAGAACAATATTATGGGGTGGGCTACATAGCCTATATTAAATATTTATATGAAAGTTTTTTGTTCTTATATTTGATAGCATATATTAAATATTTATATGAATGTTTTTTGTTTTTATATTTGATATAACTATTTACATACCAAATAATGTGATATTCAAAAGGCATGTACATGTGAAAAAAAGAAAAAAAATATAATTAAAATTGAGTATTTTGATTTTGTAAGAATAAAAATGAGATATAAACTCATCATACACGGCATATCAACAAATTTTACAATTGAAATAACCAAATATGTTTTAATAAAAAAAGGAAGAGTTGTTGTTAGAAAAATAAGAAGAGTTGTTTTATGGATATAAATATTTCTTTATTGTTCCATTGATATTAAATTAATAATATTTGAATTTTAAATTTTAGAATCGTTAAAATTTATAATAAGATTGAGGTTGTGTTTGGTTGCACGATTGCAAAATTGATTTTAGACAAAGCTGGGTTTAAAACTGATTTTGCAGGAAGCTATCTATCCATTGCATCTGGAAAACTCAAGTTCTGGACAATTTTTCACAAAAATATGTTGCAACTTTTGGATCCAATTTTTTTGTTTGAAAATGGGTTTGGGAAAAGAAGCTCCATGCGAATCCAAAACTGTACAAACCCATTTTCAAAGAGTTCTATTTAGTTTCTTAATTAGAGATCTAATTTGTTATGATACTATTTGATTTGCTATTAATTTGTTAGGTTGATATCTAATTTGTTATGAATATATTTTATGTATAAAATGCAATTTATATAATATAAAATATAAATATTATAATATATATCATCAAGTAATAAACAAAAAAATACAAAATCTGGGCCGGGCTACAGCCCGGCCCAGCCAACTCATACGTCCGCCCCTGCCACTACATGTATAAGTGCAAAGATGAAATTATAAGTGAAGCGGATAAGTTTTTTAATTATTCTCAACAATAATTTGCATTATTACTCGGTGATTTTGGATTTTGTAGAGGAGTGTTTTGTGTCGTGCAACTCGTTATCTCATGTTCGTTATAAGAAACATATATTTTACTAGGTAACATGGATCAATAACAGTTGATGTATCTATTTTTATGACACTTTGAGAATGTATCTATAATCATTTTGTGTGCATTGACTACATTTACAGATGAAAATGACAGGATTTACAATTCATGAATATATTGTATTATAACCATTTTGTGTTTAACCATCTTTGTGTATGTTAAACATTGTCTCTAAATAACTATTAAATATCTGTAACTATGTGTATAATTTATGTATATATCACATTATATTTCTGTATTCTATAACTCTGTTTATAAGGAGTATTTCAAGTATTATAAAAAATCACAGGAAAAAAAAAAGAACAACATCACAGAGGTAAAAAAATATTAAAAAAATCCAGGAACAGAAAAAAAAAATTTGAGTGGTTGATCAAGGAGCATTTGAACAATTCACCCTTTATTTAACCCTAAGTTTTAGAAGATTGAAAATTTTATTTTTTTGTAAATCCTACAAAAAAATATGTTTTCTGGATAAACAATTTTCAAAAGTTGCTTTAAGTGAGAAAACAATGGGGTACATGTAATTAAAGGTTTTTTTGTGGGGGCAACTGTGAACAACACCTTGGAAAATATTAAAGATTTCAGAGGATGCCTGAATCGGAAGGCAATATTTCGCTATCGATGGGACGCTAGAAAACCCAGCTTAATGGATGTCAAAATGAAACAATATAATCTATATATCTCATGATTCTCATCTTTTCTGTTACAGTGTGACACACTGAACTAGAGAGAAGAAATCCAAAGATGAAAATTATCAACAGTGACACAATACCAAACATAAAAAATGTGTAAGATAATGTTTGAATGGAATAATAATGTTGGGAGAAGGTCTCTCAAAGGCTGGTGCTTTCAATCCAATATTTGGTGAGCTGTCACTTGTTATTCCTTGACTTCCAGTCCCGAGACGAGTGTGCATGTGCATTGATATCATCTATGTTACCTCAAATTTTGTTCACTTTATTTAAGATGCTCAATTGAGAAAGAAAATTAAATCTAATAAAATATATTTTTATTAAAAAGTTATTGAGTTGCTTTCTAAGCTAAAAATCTGTTATGAATTATGATAGTTAGGTGATTGATTAGAAACATGTGTTAAATGCGTGAAATACACACAATTATAAAACAATTTGTTGATCTTCATTTCATTATTATCTACTCATGTCATTCATTCGAACTTATATAAATCCGTGTGTAAAATGACATTTTGTCAATCAATTTTATTATTATAGACAAAAGGAGATAAATAAATTTCATATATAAAAAAAAATGAAAGTCATCGTCGTTTAATTTTGGATAGTTTCACTCTTTCTTCAATCACTTTTTAGACTTTAGTCATCTAAAAGTATCTAACACTATATTCAAATATGATAAGACCATCATTAAATTTCAATATATAAATATAGGACCATTTCAAAAAATAAAAAAATATAGGACCATCTCGATGTAATGGTGCTTACATGACTCAAGCATGTTGCTTTCCATATTAGTTATATAAAAAAATCGATACAGTATAGGAAAGATTTACAATCCAGTTTTAAATCCAGTCCAACTATTTACAAAATTATATATTCATCTAAAAAAATATATGTTTTTTTTAAATAAAATATATATTCAAATGAATTGTATAAATACATTTTATATAGTGTAAAGTTTTTAAGAAGATAAATGCTTTAATAATGTGTGTATGACACAAATATGATACATAGGATTAGAATTGGAACAAAAAAGACTTGTAAAACCGCTCTAATAATTAACAAGTCATCACCTCAAAGCTCCCGATATTCTCAATGAAAAAAAATTAAACTTCTCTCACCTACCCCACAACCTATATAAACTACAAAATCCTCCATAAAATATATATATATATATATCTCTCTCATTAGATGAAAACATGTAAATTTTTACTTCTTTTATTAAGTATGTTCATACAATTCATTGATATATAATATATTAAATTTATGAGAATACACGCTTTGCTACATGAAATATGCATCTTAAAAAAAATTAGATGCACATCAGACCGTCTAATAATTCTCCTTTTTACATAAAGGACTTGATAATAATGGAAAATGTTAGGGTCAGTGGTCCTTACTCCTTAGACAATGTAATTTGAATTTTTTTTAATGTATACTTATCTAATAAAATCATCATTTGAAATATATACTTGAGTGTGTTTGTGCATGATTGAAAAATTATAGAAAGTGAGGAAAAACTAAATTTTTCCTTGCTATTCGAAAGTCAAAACTCTTGTGTTTGTACCAAAACAAACAAGGAAAAAAATTTCAAATCACTTTCCCTCGCTTGTTTCTAATTAGAAAAGGAAGAAAAAAAATTCTTTTCCCAAGAATTTGAGAAAAAAAATGCAAGAATAATGACATTATCACTTTTAATTACATGCACAAACACCATAAAAATTAATCAAAAGAAAAATGTTTTATGTACCATTAGTTCCTTTTGACTCAAATTCCATCACTTTGTTTCAGTTTCCCATAAAGATTGTGTTGCGCACACACAAAACCTTAGAATGAATTGAATGTGCATCTCATTGCATTTTTCCCGAGTATACTCTAACCTAACAAAGTATAAAGTATATAATATGTTAAAGATTTCATATACTGGACCGTAGGAATGACTCACTGTATCAGCTCCCTTTCTAGTACTTGCTTGATGTCTGAACTAATCTTCCTACTTCCATTTTCTGAACTGAAAAAAATGAAAAATATCTGACAGACTTTCTGATGATGCCACCAAAAATCTATGATGCAAGGCAACTTCCAAATCCAATCGAAAAAGGGTTCCAAATCCAATGAAAAAGGGTTCCAACTTCCAAATCCAATGGATTTTCTAAAGAATTAATTACACCACATATTCATTATGGGAATTAATCACCTTCTAATGAATCATATGTAGGAACGATTATCAACAAACAAAACAGACACAAAAATATAATTAAAGAACAAAACGAACATAATATAATGCGACATTAAAAGTTGAGTTCCTCCACCACAATGCCCAATCAGAAGAACTAATAGTAAACACCACCACCTAATTTGAATTAAGTTTGCCATAAAAAAAAGAGGGCTTTTAAACATAAACATGTGATGCAGATGGCCTACCCAAACTTCTATTATGCAAGGAAGGGGGAAAACAAAGACAAAACAAAGACCCAATGGAAATAACAATGCCGGATCAGGCTTTTTTGAGGAAAAAAATGGGCGGTAAATCATATACTATGTCACCTGGTTCTGGATGATGGTTTTGAGAAACATGTCAGCAAATTTTCCGCTCTTTCTTTGGATGCATTTGGTGATTAATTGAATCTGGCAGCCGCAGAGCTCCAAATGCCACTGTAAAAAAAAATAATACTGCTAAATGTTTTCAAATTGGAGGCACTTAAGTTTCTGGCTGTCGTTGAAGCTGGACGTCATTGCAAATGTTTGCTCAAGGAAATGTGTTCTGTGGCAATTGGAGCTTTTTCTCCACCTCTAAATGTGCACTCAAGGGCATGACAATGACCTATAGACAGATCATCCAAGCCATGAAGGAAACATGTAAAAACAGCACACCTTAAAAGATGTGAGCAAGGGGTCTGTTCACAAGAGATCATGTGATGCACTATGTTTCAGACATGGATTTTTTTTATTATTATCAAAGTTGAATCTCAAATTAATGCAGATATTTCAATAAGGGCAACTGACCTGAAATGGCTCAAAATGGAGCCTCTAGTGATTCATCCCATACTTCTGCACTTCCATTAGAAGCATCTTCACCATCTTCTTCCATGGAAAGTCTAATATATTCTCTATGAGCAAAACGGTCCCACTCTGTCAATGTTGGATCTTCACGCTCCTACTCACACCCATAAACACAATAAGGCATCAGATTTTAGTCAATGCGGATGCACCATGTATGCAAAAACTTGCAAGATAATGGATGGGCAGTGTGCTTGCCTGGCGAATAAGAAATGGGTCACGAGTTTCAAAAGCCATAAACTTGTTGAGATTGAAGAGGATGTTAAACACATTTCCTGAAAGCTTGCATCCTTTTAAATCATGCAGAGTAAAGTGGGTTTCTTTCTGCATAAGAACAGTTGTCTTGGTGTTACATTTAAAATCTAGCAGACATCTGTGTTGATTAGTTTTTTTCACAAAATCAGTAGAGAATTAGGACAAAGGCGACCTCCGGTCCAACCATGTCGACCATCTGACATAAAATATCCTCAAAGAGTACAGGCTCCTGGGCCATGCATTCCATGCGATGCAACTGCTCCTCGTAGAAGAATTGCATCTCATTTGGAGTGAGCACGCCATTTCCATCCAAATCTATACATCTAAACCTGGAGATCACATAAGAACAACATTACATGCGCCGCATTGCAAAGAAAGAAAATTTTGAGAAAAATATCACAATATAAAGTTGGCTCGATTAAATAAAAGGGCAGCTCCATTCTCAATATTGTCTAATTATCTGCATAAAACCAATTGACTAAAGGATGATATTCAGGTAGATAGAAATAATCAGAATATGACACGTGCATCACATAAGGTCCAGGAAAAGGCAAAACTCAAAACTATGGAAACATCTGGCCTGATGCCAGAGTCCATGCTATATGTACTAAAATCCTGTGTCCCTGACCAAATCCATTGCAGATGTCAGTACAGCATCACAATCAGTCTATACACACAATAATCATCACGTAAAGTGTCAACCAAGTCTAGTCTAAGGTCATGAGTTGGGGTCCATGGTACAAGGATGTAGCCGTGCAGTGTAGGTATCAGGACACAGCTTTAATGTATAAAGATTTTCGTATAAATTAATATCCAAGCAAAATATGTGCAGTATGGGCCTACCAAAATCATCATCCAAGTAAGAGCAATATGGATACTTTTCACAAGGCACCTTGAAAAGCATAATTGGCAATAGTGGGATGTAACATGGAGGTGTAGCAGTGTTCATGGACACGGATGTTATGGAGCATCCAAGAGGCACAGAACCCAGACAATGAGTGACCTTGTTGTGTTTTAGGGTCAGAACACACCCACATATCCATTGCTTCACAAACCGCATGAGGATTGTCCTAAAAGCACAGAGTTGATCAAGGTGAAGTGAATTTTGGATGAGGCCTAGATTAAGAAAATGTCATCAATTGGTCTGAACATCATAAATGCATCTGCTTCATCCTTTGAACTCCTCACCCTGTACTTATTAAACCATCTCCATATATTTTGATCCTTCATTCCCATTCCGCAATGACCATTTTGCAAAAGATCAAAGGTGCTCATTCCCAAAAAAGACTACAAGTCTGGATGTATGTATTTTATGAAATTCTAATTGAAAAATGAAAACTCCCCCACCTACCAAAGAATACAACTCAAGATAGAATGGAAAAGATGATAACAGAATAATGAAAGACATCATGTGTTCCAAAGTCCAAACTAATTTGTTCACAGAGGTTTGATTAATAATGATACTTGCAGGAACATGTGATGATAGTTACCAGTACTCAAGACTAGGCTCAGATGATTTATCCTCCTCTGACAGCATGAAGTAGACAAAATCTTCATAACCCATTTTTCCTTCAACCTTGCTGGTGAATTTTCTTGGAACCTATGATACGAGCACGAAGGAATCAAACACAAAACCTATGATAAGCAAAGACAAACCTGTGAAAAAATTCTATCGACAATCCTGTATGTTAGGGCGTGGTTCCCATATCTAATAAGGTTTTCTCTAGATTAAGAATCAATCCGTACAGCTCCCAAATCAGTATATCTAAAAATTCATGAATCTGGAAGAAAGAACAATTTAAGCAAATGAATAAAAAGATTTATACTACTAAATTAACAAACCATTGTTGTGTATTAAAATATTAAAAAAAAATATTTCCAATGAAAGCTTCCAAATGGGTCTTGAACATCATATATAATATGGGAGCGACCTGGGCCCCAATCCAATTGTGCCCCAATATGCACTCTTAGTTCCCTATTTGACTTTTTCTAACCATCAAAATGACAATAACGACTACCTTTCTTATAATTTTAAAAATTGGTTCTAACTAACTAATTCCATTAAACTTTGTAATATCTAATAAGGTAACATATTTTCAAAAAAATCTGAAACACGTTTGAAAAAAAAGAACATTAATCTATCAATTAAGATTAAGAAAATCCAAATCATGGTTTACAAGGATCAGAAAATTCATAAAAAGTATCCAGCAATTAAATATTAATCAACTATACATTAATCAAATCCAAAAAATGAAAATCCCAAAAAATGGGTTGTAATTCAAACTACAGGTGCTAGAATTTGAAGACAAATATAAAAAAAATCACAAATTTAAATAGGTGTAAAATGAAATAACAAATACACATTCCATACAAGTGAATGTCATATGAGAAGTACGAATAATGCTACAAAGCTAAAAAATATGAAGAAAGCATAATTATACACAAACACACATTACTTATATAACTTGGTCACAATGTATGTAAATAAAAGCTGAATTTAAAATGAAATTCAATCAAAAAAAATGATTCAAATTGACGAAAAATATACAAAATAATATATTTAGATCGAAAAAGAACTAGCCTGAATTATTGTTTGCACAATACAAAAAAAACTAAATGAATCATTCTTCTCCATCGAACTGAAACAAAAATAAAAACAAATGTCCCCAAAACAGATAATCGACTTTTTTTTTCTTATGTTCCTCTAATATTAAACCAAAATATTAAAATTGCTTTCAAAATATTTCCAATAAAAAGAAAGAAAGTATGTTTCACCTCCACTAATTAAGCTTCAATATAGGAATCGGTTATGATATATGAGATAAAAAAGGTGAATTATAAAAGAGTATTTTAGGAATTCAATCTTGCCACCTCATGGGGTTTGGGTTGGGGTCTACATGCACATATATAATATATGTTCTAACATAAATATGCATAATTCCACTAGAAGATTAGATGGAATGCATAAAGTACATATAATGAAAGACCAAACAAGAAACCTACTATCCCAAAGAAAAATGATGACCCTACTACAACAATGTCAAATTTCCATGGAGCGATACTTTAGTCTATATTTGAATAAACTGCAATCTTCAGTACAATTAAGTTACCTTAAGACTTTGTTGATATCCTCCTCTTCATCTGCATGTTGCAATGCAGCAATTAAATTTCCGCGCTTTAGCTCCCTGAGGGTAAGATGTCCATTTCCAGATCTATTCACATAGTAGAATATTCTGTATATGACGGTTTCAGCTGGTCCACGGCAAACAAATTCAATTTTCAAAACATTACTAGTTATAGGAAACACCAGGTTTATGGACCCAAAAATATGGAAACATTGATGACTACAATTGCCTGATTTATTATCATGCCAGGATTTATGCAAAGGTGAGCAATAAATTACATTAAAAAAAAAGCAGTATGCATAAACAATCTACCAGAAAATAGAGCCTGTCTACTAAATTTGCAGGTATGATAATATGCAATCTTGAAGAGTACAGAAAGGATGGAACGAGAGACAAGACACAGGGTGAGTTTGGCGGAAAACATGGATTGGAAAAGCTTTTCTAAACAGAACTTGAAGGTACATAATATGATTAAACAGAATTGCCTAATATAAAATTTCATGCCTCATTTTCACAACATAATAGACAACTACAAGAGATAGAGAACACACCATATCTATCCTGAAACTCAGGAGTGCTTTGCAAAAACTCCAACCCAGGATGGGTGGCCAAAAGTTCACGAAGTACAGGTTTTAAATCATCCTGCATCGACAAGGAAAAGAATCTTGAAGAGAAATAAAATGTACTACAGAACATTGTAAAAAATGAATGACACGATAGAAGACAAATATCAATTACATGTAAACCTAATTGAGTAATGAGCATCAATCTTTCAGATGTTTCAACAAATAAACAAATATGTAATTTATATTTGTCATTAATTACTTGGCTGTCAATCCTTTGGCATTTTTAATGAATTGTGATCAGATATCAGAAAGGGGTTCAATAATCTATATATTTAATCATCCATCATAAAAATATTGCGTGCTCTTTTCCTTTCTTTTTTCTCCTCTTGGAGGTGCCTCATCTACCTTTGTATTTGTAGCCGGGATAATATGTTCCCCTCCTTGTCTAGGGTCCCTCAAGTAAAGTTCAGGTGGTGAGCTCCCAGCATTACTCAAAAAAAAAAAAAAGAAGAAGAAGAAGAAGAAAGGGAGACAGATAGGAGAATACACTGTGGAGCACTTTAGATCACCTATCATTTAATAATAGCTTTTTTCAGAGGTATAGGATATTAAACAAAAAAAGAAAAGAAAAGAAGATTTTGAACACTATCAACAGAATGAATGATAACGCCCAGGTAGACCATGGTATCTAATATTCATACAGCTAGAGGATCTTTAACAGTAATCCAAAAAAAATACATATATTTATGATCATAGTTATTGCTTGCATCTCAACTTCAGGATAACTAAAAAACTCCCCCAAATACATGAATTGGAAAATGGGGAAAAACTGAGTACGTGCCTGGGTGAGATATTTGCGATCCGGTTGCTTCAGGATGCTAAATATCTGAGATGCAATATCCAGTGTCATCATGTTGCCATTAATCCAATAATCAACAAACTGATCCCTGCAAATACACAAGAAAATTCCACTATCAGCACTATAATGTAATAGTACATATACGTACCAATCTGTGGCAAAATCAGACTCCATTACTGAAAAGTGAAAACAAAATTGCCTATTGTTTTTACCATCTCCATTTTCCATAGTATAGCTTGACTGCCCATATTATTATACATAGTACTCAACTATAATGCTATGTGAAACTCAATGATATCATGTAGAAATATATTTTTCAGAACTCAAACATATTATGACCGCAATGCACTTGTCCAATTGAAAGAACAGTACAAGCTTTGACAATTTCAAAACCCAGAGCACCAAGCTCATGATAACTGGTATAATACAATAAGCACAATGAGAAAAATCTTAGGCAGTTCTTCAACTGGTATTTACTTAGTGGAAATGCAATGAGATAAGGTGTTTACAAAGAAAAATAGAAAAAAAAAAAGAAAACAGGCACTCTTCAACAAGACATTTATGTTCAATAAGAAACCTACCCAAGTCAAACCTTTGCACCCAATATATTATATTATGAACCCTAGATCTTATAAACCTAAGATAAAGTCCCAAATACTTTCCACATAACATCATATATCATGAAAGTTTTTTTCATTCAACCACAGGTCTAGCAGATGAATGATTTTCTCCTTGATCTTGTTCTTACGACAACAGTTTAATGCGTGAGAGAATTCCCACATAACTGAACAGAGTAAGAGATACTTCTCTCCAGATAACAAATAAAAATCCCTGAGACTCCTGACCAAAAACTCATCCAACCAATGAGATGATATGCGTTATAAATTTCCACTACACAAAGGTTGCATGGACAGTTCCATATTGAGCCAACTTCACTTCATTGTCCATACTCAGGATTTTACTCAGATACATTGTCAATGACAAGATTTTATTTGTATTTAACCTTTCAGAGGATACATCATCCACATGCATAAAAACACTTTCAAAAGTAGTGAAAAAAAATACAATCAAATTTTCCATATATACTATTTCCACACACTTCCATTTCAGAAATTTTGGTACATCAACATTGGAGAGGCACATTCCCAAACAGACGAAGACCCAAAGACTTCCTAGTAATCTATTAAGCAATTATAACATATATCCATGTTGTTAGCAAAACAAGTTTTAAATAGTTCCATCACATATTCAAACCAAGGGCATTGACTCAATCCTAGGGGGGGTGTTTGTGCACAAAATTG
This sequence comes from Acorus calamus, assembly GCA_030737845.1. NCBI lineage: Eukaryota > Viridiplantae > Streptophyta > Magnoliopsida > Acorales > Acoraceae > Acorus > Acorus calamus. The sequence goes on from CM060875.1 coordinate 32,730,660, forward strand.
GATAGAAGATGAAACAAAGGGGAAAAAAATATGGATCAAAGGGGAATGATGGAAATGAAATCTTTTTCCCTTTGACTGATTTTTTTGTTATTTGTGCATGTGATGGACAGTGATGGAATCATTTTCCCTCACTTTTCCTCACATTCACTCTTATAGGGAGGCAGAAATTTTTTCCCATCTCTTCTAATAAAACAAAATGGGTAAGGGAAAATTTGAAAAAAATTAAATTTTATTGTTTGGCACAAACACTAATTTTTTGTGTGGCCAAAGGGAAAATTTTACTTATCCCTCATTTCCTTCACTTTCTTACATGCACAAACACACCCTAGATTATAAAAAGGTCCCTCTTGCCAACATCAGGCTTCACAACTTGTGAATCCTAGTCACCATGTCCAAAACATTATTCAGGTGATTCCCTTCAAGTCTATTTTATTGTTGCAAAAATAAAATATTATTATTAATGTCTTATCGCCCCCAAAAAAAAACAAAACAACAACAACCAAACCCAAAAGATTTCACACAGAGATATATTTTAAAACATCACCAATCATCCTCTAGCCAATAGTAACTTTGAAGGAGTAACATAAACTCCTAATCATATAAACCCTCAATTCCATCCACAATTATACCCAAATAAAAGCCTCCTTCGTGTTTTTAAGTCCATGCATGTTTGACAATTCATCTGCTTTTCCTTCCACACAAATGTCCACCAAAAACATAATCACATTTCTACACTAATCGTAATCAGTTACCAAATCTTTGCATTGATGAAATGTAATGGTACAACCTGCTCTAGAAAGAAGAAGAAGAAAGAGAAGAAGAGAAAAGAGTAATTATCATATTTACAATGCAAAACCTCCAACAAGAAATACATTCCTGAATCCTATGTCCCAAGCATACTAAACTTCCCTCGCTAAATGAAGATGATCTAATCTGTGATTCTTTCACTTGTGATGCAAATTCCATTGTATGGTTGCCAAGGCTCCATCGGGATCTATGCGATGTGGAGATGGAGGAACTTTCTTCACTTCTTGAGTGCCTTCAACAGGTAACCTTAAATCTAGAAGAGGAAGATTCAGTTCTTTGGAAATTGTCTCCTCGGAATGGTTTTTCTGTTCGATCTTTATATCGGTGGCTGAACAAAGATCTGAATCCTCATTTTCTTATGGCCCGATTCGTATGCATATTTCAACACAAAAGAATGTATATCGAAAATACTTGGGCCGCGATCCCTTCTATGCTTAAGGATTGGGTAAAATTCATTTTGGAGGAGCCTTCGCCTAGATTCATTATGAGAGACGGATGGGGAAGAGGATAGTTTTATTATCTTGGCTTATCTTTGTATCTTTTTCTTTTTTAAAAAAATATTTTTGTAAGGAGATCCCTCGTCTCCTTTTTTCGAGGGTTTCTTAGAATAAGATTCACTTATATTTTCTTCAAAAAAAATATCTATAGATGCAGAAATTAATGGAGACAGATCTTCTTGCTTAAAGTACATTGAATCAATGAGCCCCAAGCTCACTAGGAAAAAAATGTTAACATTCCATGTTACAAAACCAAACAAATAGAAGAACTAAATGTAATTCTTATTAAGGGGAAAAAACTCATTCAGTTACATACCTAGTAACAATCCCAGTGCAATTAACATCAATCTTTCTGAAGAGTGTGCCGGAGAAGAATGATGGTAGTTTGCATATGTCCCTTGTAAGAGATTTAAATTCTGGTACAATAATAGAACATATTGTCACCTTTCTATAAATAGCCTAACCACCAAAAATGAGATATACAAATGGAGCATTCTTTTCACCTTGTACTTGTAACCCATCCATGTGACTCAGAAAAAGTTGGTCAATTCTAGCTATACACTGCTCCTTTAGTTCTGTTGGAGGCGGGCGACCATTCTGAAAATAGAACTGCAAGAACTCACACATCATCAGGGCCTTAAGAGGTGCCAAAAAGGAGATTGGTTTTAATCACTGTTCTACTTAAGTCATAAGATAAGATGATACCTGGGGTATGGCTTCACTCGCCCGATCACTAACAAACTTTAATGGAGAGTATAAAGAAGAAGGTCCTGCCCCTGAACGTTTCATAAAACGTGGTGATCCGGAGGTACTTCTTGGCGACAGTGGAGGTGCACTGCCTGCAGGAAACATGGATGGCAATGTATTGCTTGTACTAGCATTTGCACTGCTAGAAGTTCCCAGGACACTCAGGGGTCCACCAGCCTTCGCATCGTCAAGCAAGGTTTTAACCTGCACAAAAACAGAAATAGAGGAACAATTAGATCGTATAAAATGATTATTTTTTTCAGAGATACCCAAAAAAAAAAATCATGAGTCATGATTTGAGAAATTCTAAGAAAAAATCAACTGAAACACTCATCAAAATCAAAACAATAGACCCACTGCTGCCTTCCTAGAAGAAACATTATCATAAATTTCAGGAAAGTCAATAATTACCAAGACATCAAGATTCTGGGCACCTGATTCAGGTACAAATATATCTAAGCTCTCATTAGTTAACCTGCAGATCAATGATCGTTGTTCATTTACATCACAGAAACTCAACAATTTTCCTCTCTACTACTCAATCTCTTCTACACGCTCTCTACTTTTACATTTAGCAAACAAATTCTCACAAAAACCCCTAAATCACCAAAAAAAAGCCCAAAAATTGTAAATATCCTCAAATTTAATGTATAAATTGTAAATTTATCACTCATATTGTAGTTATACATTTCTATTTCATACCAAAACTATTTTAAATATTCATAAATTGACATGAAATTATTATTCTTCATTTTTCTTTTTCTTTTTCACATTTTTTTCTTATTTTTTCTGTTTTTTTTTTCCTTTTTTTCCCCAATTTTCAACAAAAAAAAAACCATCGATCGATCGATACATCAATTTGGGGGTCTTTTAATATATCGATATTTTGAACATTGCAGATATGCAGATGAATAACATGTGTAGCTCAAGGATCTTCATAAATCTAACTAATGGAAGAATCCCTAGTTCTTTTAAAAACAAAGCCACACATAGATCCACAACTTTGCTTATGCTTAATCCCTCCCTCCCCTCCCCCCCCCCCCCCCCCCCCCCCCCCCGTGGCCACATTCACTGAAAAACAGGAAGGCATCCCATTACAACCCATACATTTGTAGACCCCGCCAAATTCTATCAATCTTCAAATGAGTGTGGACCAAAAGACAATCCGTTGAAGAGTTGATGGACATGTTTAGTGTTGCATTTCACTTATAATAGGTTATGTTGGAGTAGGTTTTTTCCTGAAAGAAATTATAGCAGGTACTAAATGACCCAAACAATAACAAACAATGAAAAGAAGATTCCACCATTTTAAGGATATGAAAACAGGACCAATAATAGATATCTGCTCATAATGGTTCAGCAATCATCAGTGGGCTAGCAGTTGGACATGAATTATCATTCCACACCTTAAATAGCCCACCCCACTCAATGAAGTTCAAAACATGCTCTCATCGGCAAGCATTATATTTTTAGAGAAATGCATTATGACATTTACCATCAACAATCACCGTAATTTCTTCAGTGCTCAACAATATGGATAAAAAAAACAAGAAAAACAGATAGATAATTCGAACAAAATCCAAGGTTGCACAAAAAATAACTCATGCGAACCCTTTTCAATTGAAAGTCCATACAGAGTTTCAGGAAAAGATGGGTACCACTCTGCTCGTTTCAGGAAACGACAGCCATTGCTCATAGAGCCCCTCCGCAATGTGAGGGTTCTCCTTCAAAGCCAATGGAGAGACCTCGGGGAGCTGGAGCAAATCCGGATCAAAGGAGGCGACATTCCCCGTTGTTTCCACATCCATCATGACCGAAACACCAAATCACTCTTCAAAACGAACGAATAACCTTACTTTGAGAAGCTTTGAAACCCTAATTAACCCTAGCACGATTCACAGAACCCGAGCCACGGATTTCCCTCGCCTGCTCTTCCAATTCGATCCCGTTCTCCTCCACCGCACGTGGCCTCCCAGTTTAATCAAAATCATGGAATCCGAGCTCAGAAGCTTGAGAAAACCAAGGAAATCTTAGATCGCCAGTGTTACTCGAAGAATCCTCTCTGTATCTCTTCGCGGATTCGCAATTCAAACTCGAAATACGCAATTGAAAAACCTAGTATCGATCGAAGCTCAATAGATAGAGGCGGTACGATTGAAAATAGAAAAAGAGGCGATCGAAACCGATTGAGATCTCTTTCGAGACGAAACCCTCAAAAACAAAGTGAGTGAGAGAGAGAGAGAAACGATCGCTCGTCAGGAGACCCTCGCAAAAGCTGATATAAAAGGAACTAATATGTGGAGGAGTCACACGATATGATGATGACGTAATGTTTTGAACTCACGAGATTGAAATAAAGAAAACGAGGACCATCTCCCTCAACCGTTTGATTTTAAGATGAAAACGTTATGCCCTAGTTTGGGCAGATAAGTTATTACGAGGCTCACGACTGTTAATCCACGAAATGAATTTATATTCATCCAATTTGTTTTTAATCTATAATCTATCATATTTAAGTAATTTCATTTCTTTGCTCTCTCACCTTTAATTACTTATTTATATTTCTATGAGCTATGTTACATTGAATCTTTCTTACATTTTCAAATGCAGTTTTATACACCTTGTTAACCCCTCATTCACTGTACATATATTGTTACATCTTGTTATTTCTAAAATAGATATCATTCAATTCATTAAAGTATATATTTCTTCTTCTATGAATATACATATCTTATTAGATGAGTAATGATTTTTTTTATAAAAAAATAAAAACATATTTGGTCCACATTTTAGACTATAAAATGGATTGAGTATGCATTTTAATTGAGTTGTTTGGAATAGGAATTAAGTAATAGTTATGATTTCTAATTTGTTGAAACTGGAACACCCACCTAATTACGTGGCAATAGAACAGATGGAAAATTTAGGTGACCAGTAATTCCAATCTTTCCTACGTATGATATTTAAATATTCCATAAAGTGAATTGGATGATCAGGCGATTTGCAATTCTAATTACACCTGATTGTGATGGTAACTAGCCCATAACGTCTTATAAATGAATTGTCCAAATCCATGACTCCCTTAGACATCATTAATTAAGGTCTGGCTGAGTCTGGCATGGAAGAGGAGGCAACCAGACTGCATAAACAGCTGATCATGTTGAGTATACTTGAGGAAAGCTAGACCAATTTAGATCTCTCATACCAATATCAAGTCAAACCAGTTTTGAAAGTTTTGTGTGGATTCTGTTCTGTCTACAAGTTTCCAAGATGTAAGCAGCTTATGTTTCCTCTTCTGATGTGGTGACTCAATTTTCTACATAGTTCTTACACGAGGACATTCTTTCAATCCTGGTATGATGATTTTCACTGGTCTTGACTTCTTGTGATAACATCCCATGTTCAGTAAGATAGTGACCTTCACTTAACTTTTCACAAATGTAGGTTTTTCTTGCTGAATGTATACTGTAAAATCTAGGAACTATACACACACTTTGACAGTGAAAATGGATCACAGTTTTGTCCAGTTTCATGTTTTCTTGTACAAGCTTTTGGTGATTGCGACTATGATTTCGACGAGGATAAAAGCACCTGCACACGAAGTTCCTCTGCATGAAAGTAATGCTTTGACTGCTGGTATTTCATGATCAGGTGAAAACAAGCATGAAGAAGCCTGCCCTTATATACTCAATTAAAACAGAAAATCATAGAAGCGACCTGCATTACTAAATCCACACAGGGTTGGCTCCTTAGCTACAGGCATGGCTCTACTCCCCATAGGTCTCGAGTTTAAATCCACTGAGGCATTAACATTCCATTGCATTTGAAAATCCTTTAAAGACAAGAAGCTTTTAGACCTGAATTCAGTACTTCTATCTCCCCTCACATACGCAGCTTAGCTAAATCACAAATCATGCTCTTCTCCTTCCAGATATAAGCTTTATTTAGAGCTATAGACAAACCAACAAGAATCTATGGAAGAAATATAAACATGAACTACCCTACCTATTGTCCCATTGATTGGCCTCTTCTTCACAAGCTCAATAACCTGAAAAATGCAGTTTCATTTGAATTTAAGCAGATTGACAAAATTTGAACCAAGTAGTATAAATAAAACCAGTTAATCTCAACAAACAATAAAAAAAACCAACTACATTTTGGATTCCATGACCAATAAAAAGTTCAGCTTGTATCAAGCCATGCCTTCCCCTCTTCTGCTTATGGGTGTAAGATAACAAAAACTGAGCACCCACAATGGAAAATGCATGCTTTTGGTAAGAAATCCAGTCACTCAATCTGTCTCAATTTCGCGCTCATGGATGGTTGAATGAATTCTCACTGATTCACAGAAGAGACATCTTCATGTGAATCAATCACTGCAAAAGTCCTGTACAAGCGCTGGAAGGAAGCATCGGACACAACACCTCTAGCAACAAGTGCCTCAGCCAATTCAATAGCTTCCGTGCGATGTCCAGCATAAGCTATACCCTCCACAAGCAAAACATAAGTGGTTTCATTCGTCCGACACCTCTTCTCAACCATCTCCACAAACACATTGATCGCCATATCGATCCGATGAGTCTTACACAGCCCAAGAAGAATTGTGTTATAAGTAATAGATGTAGGTCTAAATCCGCTCCTCTCCATGTCCTCATCAACCCAATCGCCCTGTTCACCTTCCCATCTCTACACAAGCACGAAATCAACGAATTGTACGTCACCTCATCCGGATCAATCCCCTTCTCCAACATCTCCGAAACCAACTCAAGCGCCTTCGTCTTATCCCCACTATTCCACAGCCCCCCAATCAAAGCATTGTAAGTACTCACATTGGGCGAGCAACCACCGGACTTCCCAAGCTTCCCAAAGACCTCCAACGCGTGATTCGCGTTTCCACTCTTGCAAAGCGTGGCGAGTATTGTGTTATAGTTCACGATATCAGGCGAGCACCCATTCGAACCATTTGATCAAGAAACTCGATCGCCAACTCGAGCTTCCCATCTTTGCAATACGCAGCGATCAAAGGGTCGTAACAATACGTGTCAGGCGTCAACCCCCTCGAAACCATATCATTCAACGCATCGATCGCGCGATCGATCTTCCCCTCATGACAAAACGCACTGATCAATATACTATAAGTCACCACCGTCGGCTCGATCCCTCTCGAAACCATCTCCTCAAGCAACCTCTCCCCATCCCCCCACCTCTTCCTACTCAAATACCCCCTCAAAAGCGTATTATATGATATCGCATCGGGCGAATCCAAGCAATTCACAAACTCATGAGCCCGATCGACCAACCCCTCCTTACACATCCCCCGAAGAACCATATTATACGTATAATTATCCGGTTTGAGCCCTTTCACCCTCATCTCATCCAAAAGCCGCATCGCCTCATCCGCGCCAAACTTGACAATCGTCGCCTCGATCAACACCGTGTACGTAATCACCGACGGCGCGCAATCGTCCCCCAAAAGCATATCCAACACCTTCATCGCCAAATCCAATTCGCCTCTGCTGCAGAGGCTCCCAATCAACATGTTGTAGGTGACGACGTCGGGCGCGCACCCGCGGCGCCTCATCCGGTCCAAGATCCGGATGGCGGGTTCGATGCGGCCGGTCTTGCAGAGGCCGCCGATGATGGCGTTGTAGGCGAACACGTCGGGGACGCCGTGGGTCTCGAGGAGGCACATCACGCGCGCGGCCTTGTCGGGGTTGCGCGAATTGAAGAGGCCCTTGATGAGCTTGGTGCAGAGGATGACGTCGGGTTTGTGGCCCTTGCCCACCATGTACTCGAGGAAGTAGAGGGACTCGCTGTACTTGCCGGATTTGCAGGAGCGGTTGAGGAGTTTGGTGAAGTGGGTCTCGTTGAAATCGAGGGATTGAGTGTGGGTTTGGTTCGTTTGAGTGGAAAACCTAACCCTAGATGGGTTTCTTGGGTTGGGTTTGGTGGGGGTGGAAGGGAATGGGTGGGGGAGGAAGTCGGTGTGAAATATCGCCGCCATTGATGGTTTCAGTGAGTATGTTCGGACTTTGTCGAGTTTATAAAATCTCCTCCTTTTTTATTTCATTCATTCATACGTGGGAGACGGAGAGAGTTCGTTGTTTCGTTGATAAGAGGATGTAATTATCTTATCGTGGTTTCCGTGAATCGGTAATTTACGATCAAGATAAAAAATTTCGGGGTCAGAAGGGAAAATTTTTTTTCTCAATAGACCCTGAAACTTGAAAGCTCAAGACCCTTTATCAACCTCATAAAACTAGAGGTTAAGAAAGAGGATGGCTTTTTGTTGGCGGCGGTGGGTCCACTGTGTGTGTTCGTGTTGCTTATCATTGACATGGGCCTTGCCTCCACCACAAAACACATGGGCCATGTGAACTTACGGGATGAGTGCTGCTACACTCATTTTTTTATCCAGTCTAAAACATACACATGTATCTCATACAGATTCAGTGAAACATATATCTTGTTAGATGATGTATAATAGTTGATCATGCAATAACGTCTGTTCATCTTCTCAAATTTTTTTTTTTTTTGTATTAAAGACTCTAGATGAACAATCCCTACAACATACAACAACAACAAGCCCATAGGAGACCTTACAACATACTGAACTACTACCCATAAAATGAAGCCCAACTGGGCTATCATACTAGGCCACTGCCCATGAAACACCAAGCCCAACATGACTGTTCATCCACTGTTTCTCCTTGCTAGATGCAAGACTCGAACTTCCTACCTTTTCTATAGGTTTTTCGTCTTCTCAATTATTGTATCTATAGATAGTTAACGTTTGAGATTGACAAGATTGACACCTTGGTGTAAATGGAGGGGACATTCATGTCAACGACATCTTGGTCAAGTTAGTAAGAAAAAATTCCAAAGGTAATAACAAGGATTAGATTAGATCACTTACCTTGTTGGGAAAATGTTTCGATTTGAATGGATTTAGTGTTACCCAAAATGATGGTGATGACATGATAGACTCACTTAACCTAGATTGGGCCATGAAAAATAGCTTCTACATCATTTTTCTGTTTGTTTCAATGAGTATTTTCACGTATAGAGGGTTATCTTAAGTAGAACAACTATATATGAAATTGTAATATCTTCACATTCTACAAGATCATGCAATATAGCATAGCTTTTTATCACGGATTCAATTGTGGGAGGCCCCACTAACCCAAAGTCTATTCCCACCACCTATGTGGGTGGTTGAGATGGGACAATAGCGGATGGAGGAAAGAGAGAAAAGGGGGAGAGAGAAAGAGAGGTGGAGGTGGCAAGAGACAGAGGAGGGTGACAAACATAGTGAGCTGTGGTCGGATGGGATGGAGGAGGAAAGCGACATGTGGACACCAGAGGATGCCGAAGAGGGAGAGAAGGAGAGAGAGAGGTCAAAGCGGGATAGAGGGCGGAGATAAGGTCAGAGTGGGGGAGGAGGAGAGAAAAAGAAAGAGAGAGAGAAAGGGAGAGGTCGAGGAGGGGGTACACCTGCTGCTGTCCGCCCATCGCTCCCCCTCCCGTTGTCAGCTCTCTACTGCTCCCCTCCTAACCTCTCTCCTTCTCCCTCTTCCTCTTTCTCCTCTTTATCTTTCTTGACATCTTTTTGCGTCTTTAGTCGCTACCCCCACGGCCCCACCGTCCGCCACCCTCCGTCGCTGCTTTGTGTTGCCCCTCTCTCCTTTTATTTCCACCAATAAAAAAAATGTTATTTTTAATTGTGGAGATAGAAATATGGGTGATGGAAATTTTTTTAGCAGTGGGATTAAAAAATTGATTAATGGGGATATATGCTTCCTTCAATTATTTACATCTTTCGTGTAGACAAACCATCATTAGATCCATGAATCATGATCACTCTCATCTATGTCAGGCATTTAAGCTTGAATAAAGGTCTCATTAATTGGTTCCACTTTTAAACCACTCTCACCAAATGGCAATGGAGGGTAGACATTGACAACAATCTTTGCGCTAAAAAAATGATGACAAGTTGTACCTACAGATACGAGAGAAAAAAAATTGTACAAAAATCAAAAGCTTCTGCCTGATATTTTACTTAATTTGTAGTGTTGAAGAGAGGTTGATCCACTTCTCAAAGAATCCCTACCAAGACCATGCTTTTCCAATCAAAACACATTAGGTGAAACAACCCCTAACTGATCTCAAGTGACCTGAGCGTTTCAAAATAGAATAAGAAGGTCTATTACCACAGGTACCAAGGTCTCTATTACCACAAATGTTAGGATTACTTTTTTTTCATTTAAAAAACAGGTAAAAATAACTACAACAATTTCATTTTTAATTTTGAAATACAATTATGATAGAGATGATAAGACATAAAGAAAGTACAGAAAACAGATAGAAAATGTTAGAATTATTTATTTTTTAAATATGAATAATAAGGATTCGAATATATATTATGATTTGAAAATTTATTATTCTGGTGTGGGACTAAAATCATTTAAGGATAGGATCTCCGATAAATTAATAGGCTTATATTAGGCTGACTGTTGAGGTTCTGATACATTTTGAATAAAATATATCTTTTTATAAAAAATGATTTAAACTACATAAAAATTCTTATTTATAAGAATGACTGTGCATGGAACCATGTTTATTGAAAGGGAAAAATCCAAATAACCCCTTGTAAAATGCATGAAATTCATATAATCTCCTAACTTTTCCTTAAGTACATATAGTACATGTTTGTTAAAACTTATAAGGTGCAGATTATACTTTTTAGCTTAAAATAAACAGTTGTTGCATGTTTGTTGAAACTTATTAAAACTTATTTAAGCTAAAAATAGCTTAAAAAAGTTATAATCTCTAAGCTGAGTTAGAGGTGCTTTTCACATTATAACTTATGGATTATTGAAAAAAACCTATTGGATATTACAACCCTTCACTTTATTATCAAGGACAAGTTCATCTTTTCAAAAAAATTGAAATAACACATGTAAGATTAAAACTCTAGGATGTAATTTTTTTTTCATGGGTAAAATCTAGATTATAGCTAGAAAATTTTGGTTGTCTTTTTTTATTAATAGAGATCAAGTTGCATTTTTTTTTCTTTCAAGTTCTATTTTTTTTAAAATTAATGTGGAATCCAAGATTTCATTAATTTTTTTACATATCATTTAATGTTTATGGAAGATGAGTGATCATCATCATTTTATAAGTAAAATCACATTCTTTTATCAAAGAGAAATTAAATTTTTACTTTTAGAAGGTATATTTTTTACAATTACACAACAAAAATGATTTTACGGCTTATTATAACAAACATTCACAACTGCATATTCTCTACTTTTTAACAACTATAACAAACGTGTCAACTGCTTATTTGAAAAGTTATAATTTATAAGTCATAATCTATAATTTGTAATTTTAAGCTACAACAAACATGGATAACCTCTAAAAACACCTATGTAAATTCGAATAACCCCCAAATTAAATTTCCATTAACAAATGAGGTATATTATGAGAATATTCATTTGATCAACCCTAACCGAAAAAACAGTATAAAAAAACCCTACAATTTGTTTAAAATGTGAAAAATCATCTGTAAATGACGATTTTACCTTTATAGATAGATTATAAAACCTTATCTGGAGGGGTCAAATCATCATTTATAGAGAACTTTCACAATTTTAATATATTGTACGGGGTTATTGATATATTATTTTTCAGACCAGACATAATATTCACATAATAATTCTAATATAACAACGAAAATTTAATTAAGAGGGCTATTTAAATTTATATAGATGTTTGAAGGGGTTATATGAATTTTTAAAAAAATCAGGGGTTATATGGATTTTAGACATCGATTTTTCCCTCATTGAAAATATTTATCCACGTGTCAAAAGTATTCCAGTTTGGCTGTTAGTTTTCATGTGCATGACCAGTGAAAGGACCTATGGTCCAACCAAACATCAATTTCTTCCTCCAGCCATGATTTTCTCTGCCTCCAAACATCCCCTTCATCATCCACTAACCTGTTCTATTATCCTTTTATTTAGTGTACAGAGACCATTATCCATTTATCCAAGAAAATCATGTATCATTTTTTCAATTAATAAAAATAAAAGTATTTAAGAAAGTATTTAAGGACCAAGGAATTATTCCTTGTAGATTTCGAATTCAAATCTTTTTAGACTTATCTGATGCACTGAGCATTGAATTCATATTTATCTTTTCTGTTACTTTTCTCTACAAAGTTTTCAATATAAGTCATCAATGTTATTCATGTTATTTTAAGATAACAAACTTGTTTAATTTTATTCATAAGACAGACTATATACCTTAATAAGCATTGACTTTACGCGTGATTATTCTGTCACTTATTATTCAAAATTTTATATCTAAGGACTTTAGAATAATTTATTAATACCTTAAAAAAATCTAATTTATAACTACATTATAATAATAAATAACTAAGTAAAAATATAATAATTGATAAAAAAAAATCATGAAATCTATTCTGATAATCATGTATCCTAAATGGGCACATTTGGTCAATTTTCCAACCTTAAAAATTTCTTCAACTTATAAAACATTAGAATATGGGAAAAAAATCTAGGGTTTTTTAGTTTTAAGTCCATGTAAACATACAAATTTAGAGATCGATCCCTCACTTCTTCACACATTGGTTTTAGTCTCCAGATTTAAAGGATTTTTTCATTTTTAGTCTCTCACAGGGACTAAAAACAAAACTAAATAATTAAGGGATATGTCCCTCCCATGTAGGGGTGGTAAACGAGCCGAACGAGCCGATCTTTGATCTGCTCAGGCTCGGCTCGGCTCGGGACCGAGCTTCATTTCATGTTCAAGCTCGGTTCGTTGGGCTCGTGAAAAGCTCGGTTAAAGCTCGGCTCGGCTCGTTTGTTAAACAAGCCAAGCCGAAGCTCGAATCAAGGCTCGGCTCAGACTCGTTTAGCTAAAAAAAACATTGTTTAGCATTTGAAAAGTCACATTTCACAAATCACAACACCTTATACATGTGAAAATAACATAAGTTCGGGCTCGAGCTCAGCTCGTTTCCTTTTTTTCTATTAAGTAAACGAGCTCATCCAGGCTCGGGCTCGGCTCGAACTTTAAAAATTATTCAAGCTCGGCTCATTTATCTAATCGAACGAGCTTGAACGAGCTTTAATCGAGCCGAGTCCGAGCTGCTTGGCTCGTTTACCAGCCCTACTCCCATGGACTAAAATAAAAAAACTGTGGACTAAAACCAAAATATAAAGAAGTGAGAGATCGATCACTAAATCCTATAGTTTATGAGGACTTAAAAATAAAAAACCCAAAAATCTATAAACTCCTTACAAATTGTCTGATATCCATATAAACCCTTGATTTTTCATGAAGCTCATATAATATATGTTTCATTTCATATCTTACAAAAGCACATGTATTATTTTAAAATAAATTAAAAAGGATGAGGAGGGACTAAAATGTAACTGAATTTAATATTTTTTATTTAAAATATGAGCTTCGATACACTGAGCCCTAAAAATCACTTAAAAAATCATTCCTCGTTATATATACTTATTTGAAAGTTATATGCACTTTATATGAAAGTCTATTAAAATGTGTATGACTCAAAAGAGTTATATAGGCTCCGTTTGGAAACACAGATTGAAAAGTAGATTTTGGAATAGCTGCTTTTTAAGATGATTTTAGTTACTTTTTTATGCTTTTTTTAAATTCAGGAACAATATTTGGAAGGAATATGTTTGGTAGAAAAAGTTTTTCAATTCAAAAAATCGATTCCGACAAAAAATCGTTGTTTTTGATTTTAAAAACACGGATTTCGAGAGAGAAATAAAAGGAATCCACTTTTGATTCCGCCGGAATCAAACCCGTTTGGTTGCAGATTTTGGGATTTTAGCTTTTCAAAAACAATCATACCCAATCGTGCAACCAAACGGGGCCTAAGTGATTTTTGGGATGATTTTTATAAAAAAAAAATGTTGCACACAATTCATTTTACCGTTTAAAATGCAGCTCACACGTATTTTTAAAATTTTTAAAACTTATATTTAATAATGTGCATGTTTTTATAAAATAAATAATATGTATATTATAATTATATAATAAATTAAGTGATATCATTTATAAAAATAATAAATTTTTTTTAATATGATATATATATAAAAGATGGTAGGACCGTAAAAAAAATTAATAAAGACCATATACATAATTTTTTTCCTGAAATATAATGCCAAGAAAACTGAGCGAGAAAACAAATGTGTGTTTTTTGGTAAATTATTAAAAACCTAGATATCCCGAATCCGACGCTTCGCCCCTCATTTGCAATTTCAATATTCACAACTACATTTGATGTACTTATCGATTTTTTTAAATCATATTTCACAATTAAATAAAATCTCCACCAGTTTTTGTTTTTTATTTTATCTCTTCATCTCTATCGTTCATTCTACGTTTTTTCTTCTCTTCTCTTTATCGACAAACATTCATTCGTTCGATTCATTCATTTTTTTGGTCTCTTGAAAATCCTTTTCAAAGTCCCCCCAAAAATCGAGACAAAAAATTGTTTTTTTTTAAAAAAGAGATAAATTAGTCTTTCTTTTGACCCTCTCATTCAGATCCACCAAACCGGTCCTCTCAATTTCTCCAATGCTATTTTTTATGCGAAATTCGTCCGCATCGGATTGATTCGATTTTATACATTGAATCTGTCATTGTTCGATTTTTTTTCGTGCACTTTGGTTTAGATGTGAAAAGCTCGGTTTTTGATTGATTGGGTATGCGTTTTGGGAGTTTCTAGGGTTTTGATTCGCTTCTGCGGACGTTGATCTGGTTTGTTGAACCGTGTTTTGATTTTTAAGGGTTTTTTGGATTCCCAAACCGATGTTTTGTGGACGAACAAGGGCCTGAAATCAGGTTTGGCTATTGAGTTTCTCGGATGATATTGAGATCCTGTGGTTCTCTTTGGGCGGACTGTCGGTGTTTTTAGGGTTCGAAATTGGTAAGTTGATGTATTCCTTTCTTTTCGGGTTTGAAGTTGGTTGGAGTGGAAGATTTATGGATTTGAAGTATATCTGGATATTAAGTCATTTCAATATTTATTATTAGGTGGATTATCTGGGCGTGGAAGATCAGATTAACTTGAGAAAGTCAGAAAAGTAGTATTTTGTCATCTCTGGAGGTGAATCTGAGTTGTATTCAATCATGGAACACATCATTGGGGGTAGGTTTAAGATGGGGAGGAAGATTGGGAGTGGATCTTTTGGGGAGCTTTATCTTGGTATGCTATTATCTGGGTTGTAACTCATTTTGTATTTATTATTACTAATCTAGTGCTTGATTCAATTACGTGTAATGTAATTTATTTATTTTTTCTTGGTTTTTTTTCAGGTGTCAATGTACAGACTGGTGAGGAAGTAGCTATTAAGCTGGTATGCTCAAGTGTATCTCTCCCTTTTCTTTGTCTGAGATTTTCTTGCATTGTTGATTGATTTGAAACTTTCTTTGTTTATAAGCATATTATCTGTTTATTGGGTCACGACCTAAAATGTTGCACTTAACTGAGAAAGTGAGAATGCTGCCGGTGCAAATGTGAGTATAATGGTGTGTTTCTAATTTGTTTTCTAAAGTGGTTGAGTGTAACCTAAGCCATTGGTAAAGGTTGCATCTTTTAGCAAAGGATGCTTCAGAACTTTCTTCCGGTACATCCCCAATTCATTTATAATGTCTGAAACCAGCCGTGATTTAGGTTTATGAACTATTTTAGGTGTTCTTGATATGCCAGGGACATGAGATGGTACCCATCAATTGTGATATCTTATGCATTTACATCATTGTGAGGCAAGCGAAATGATTACTTAAGTATGAAAAGGTTTCATATGTTATTAATTTAAAATGGTAGGGAGCTTCAAATCCTTGTGTTTTGGGTTGGGTGGCTGATTTATGTTTACCTAGAATAGTAGAATCTGGACCTGCTGTTTGGCTGCAGAATGGGCAGCTACATTTTTCACATGTCAGCCTTGATTTGGTTGAGTGGAGTACCATCTGGGTTCCTATCATACTTCTTTGCCCTGTGCATCCCCTTTCCTTCCAATTTCTGTGTTGTGATTTATTTTTATATTAATCATAGTTGCAATGCACTGCCAACCGTCCTTAGTTGGGAATCTTTACATTTAGATACATCATTATGGTGCTATCTTCTTAGTACACATGCTTTGATTCCACAAGTTTGTCGGCATAATTATGCTCACCGTGTACATACATTTTCTGGTCCTCATTCTCGCAGCTTTGGACTTTTCGCTTCATATTGTAAGATCTCTGGGTGATCAATGGAAATTGCTCTACAGCGCAACATCCTTTTAATGTTGATTGCCATAGAACTCTTTAACTCTTTGTTAAACTTCTTTCTCTTATTCAAGCAAAGATTTGTTAAATTGACCCAAATGCTCCAATCAACTTAATTGTTCATCTAGTGTATACTACAAATATAGAAATGTGTCCTCCAGATTTTCCTTTTTATATCTTGGTTACGTTATTAATTTTTCAAATGGAGCAGTTAACTAGTTATTTTATTTACTAAGGTTACCCATTTCATAGTCAATTTTATTGCCTTTCTGTTTGAATTTACAGGAATCTGCAAAGACCAAGCATCCTCAGCTTCATTATGAATCAAAATTGTATATGCTTCTTCAAGGAGGAAGTAAGTTCGCATCTGAAAATTTAATGAATTCATTTGTGTATGGATTCTGTTTGATTTGATCAGTGTGCTTTCTAAAATGAAGCGGGAGTTCCCCATCTAAAATGGTTTGGCATGGAGGGAGAGTATAATATCATGGTTATTGATCTTCTTGGCCCAAGCCTGGAAGATTTCTTCAACTACTGTAATCGAAAGTTTACATTGAAAACAGTGCTGATGCTCGCAGATCAAATGGTGAGCTTATCATGATTATGTTGTATCTCTTCCAAGATAGAAAACATGATGATCTTCCTGTTTTTTCTTGGGTGATTGGCTGACAGTTCTATGGTACATGTGGATTTGTGAAATAGATTAATCGAGTTGAATACATGCATTCAAGGGGTTTTCTGCATCGTGATATAAAGCCTGACAACTTTCTTATGGGTTTAAAACGTAGGGAAAACCAGGTATGGATTCGTTCTTTTCCTACTTTTTGTCTTCTCAGTTCAGTCATCTGTTTGATGCTAAGTGAATAATTTCTTCTTGCAAGGTTTCTGTGGGATGGAATTTTTTTTTATACATTGGATTGATATAATTAGTAATTACTTACAGGAACAATGCACACTTAATGATCTGATTGAATTTAAGGAGATCAAACTTGGTGTTATATATTTCTGCATGTCACAACTAAAGCCAATGTCAGCTTCTCTTTTTTCTTTTTGGAGAAAAAATATGTAGTTTACCTTGGAATTTTAATTTTTGGGTTTTTGGGATAAACTTTGAGGGATGTAGAAGAGAGAGTTACAACGACAAGCAAAAGGAAAAAAGCAGAAAGAAGGCAAGATACAAGAGAAAAGGATACACTTATGTCTTCAAGCCACAATATAGTTTACCTTGACTAGAAAATTTGTCCGACTCTTCCCCATTACGATAAGCACCAGTCTTTTTTCATTGTAGAGTAGAGTCCAAATAGTTCCAAATAGGGACTTGTTCCTCTGGTATGATTTCATTTCTGTTTATTAGACAATCTTCTAAAAAACCCCAACTCGGGCGAAGGTAATTTTCTCTAAAAAAAACTAATGCGTACTTTTTATTGAACTTTAGAGATAATTGTAATGTAATTGTGGGAGGGAGAAGTTAATTCGCATGTTTCTCATCTTGATAATCTATTATGATGTGTCTTTGCTCAGGTTTATATAATTGACTATGGGCTTGCCAAAAAGTTCAGAGATCTTCAAACTCACAAGCATATACCATACAGGTACAGTTGTTACTACCTGTTTTCTTGGAGAAGAATACTATAATTTGTTTTCCATACCAGTTTGCTATTTTTTAATGCATGTACACCATTAAAAGAAAAATGAATTCCATTACCTTAACAACTATACGCAATTGGAGTTACTAATGGCTCAGCTCTTTTTTTTTTGTCTCCTTTGTTCTACTACACTGTTTGGACACCAAGGGTGTGAATCTGAACTGCACCATATATTGATATTATAGGGCTTAAACTTAGAGTTGGAGGGGGTCCCAAGGGGCATCCACTTTTGTCGGGGGGGGGGGGTGATCTACATCATGGTGGGCTTGGCCCAAAAACACACACGTGGATCAGTTCGCACATGCGAAATAATTTTTTTCGGGGGTTTCTTGGAATAAGATTCATCTATATTTTCTTCCAAAAAAAAAAAAAAAACTTAGGGTCGGAGGTGTTACAAGTATTGGATGATCTTTCCATTAGGATTTTCAAGGTGCTTCTTCAGTGACATGACATTGAGAGAACAAAAAAGTATAATTAACACTGAGTTACTTTGACCTCATCACAGGAAAAATATGTAATTATATTCATAAGAATTCTCTTTATTGATGGTGAATTATTAAAGCAATTTGATCGCATTTATCTTAAAGAGACTGGGATACAAGTTATCATCTTTGTGCTTGGGTGAATTCATTAATTGGAGTGGTATCATCTTTGTGCTTGTCTTTTTTTCTTTAAGTAGTGTTTCTTACGTTGCTATAGCCCTTTGGGAAGCCTTTTCTGTCAGAGATCCCTCATCTCCATTTTATTTAAGAGGATTTTCTTTTCCTTAATAGGAAACTCCTATATTCCTTTTCAAAAAAAGAAGTTATCTTTATGAGTTCTTCGATTTCTTTATGCATGGTTGTCAGGATGTTCTTCTTCAGCTTCTAATCAACTAAATTTCTTTGCAATCTTGTTACAGTTTATGTAAGATCTTGAAACGATATTCGGATATTGAAAATGGAAAAGCACAATAGCTCAGTCATAGTTGTGCCAGTATGATAAATACCCATGCCACATAAATGTGGTGAAACATCAGAACCTATTTGAGAGAGACAATGCTGCATGTTCAACTTCCACTAATTTCGTAGTTCCTGTGTTACTTTCTGGGGCTTGATTCAAGGAGTGTCATTAAATCAAATAAAACATTAAACTAGTAATCAGGTCAATGGCATCTTGTATGAGATCCTTGGGGATATGATATCATTTGGATAATTTATGAAATATGATCAACCTATTTTATTTTCTGATCTTCATTGATGCTATCTGGATGGAAAAATAGTTGTTAGAATAAGAACTTATGTTAAAGATAACTGATTTTATGATTGTATTTTTTTTAATTACTATCATAAGAACTTTTTGGGTGTCAGAGCAGAAGGCATAAAAAATTGCTGGAAAGCCGTAACCTTTCTGCACTGAAACCATTTGGGATAATCTTTTTGTTATCCAAGATTGTAGATGATATGACTTTTTCTCCCCCACTTTTCTTTCAACCTTGTAATTCAGTTAATATCTCCATGCAGGGAAAATAAAAATCTTACTGGAACTGCTCGATATGCAAGTTTGAATACTCACCTTGGAGTTGGTGAGTTAGCTTTCCTTGGTAATCACGAATAATTAAATTTACATATGGTATCTGCTCATTTAAGTAATTGTATTGGCTTCCAGAACAAAGCAGGAGAGATGACCTAGAGTCTCTTGGCTATGTGCTGATGTACTTCTTAAGAGGAAGGTTGAGCATCTTTATTTGCCTTCACCGATTTTTTTCCTTATATTATGATATTGATTTTACCCCATGATGCTAGAGTTTTTCAGTGCTTCATTTCAATTTATTAACTCCTCTGACTGACCCTTAGTTGTTATTGTATCTCAGCCTTCCCTGGCAAGGACTGAAAGCAGGCACTAAAAAACAGAAATATGATAAAATCAGCGAAAAAAAGATGCTGACACCAGTGGAGGTATATTATCACCTTTTGTTCTATTCATGTTTTTCATTTACCACTAAATGTAATGTTGTTAAATTTATATGGTTCATCAGTTATGTATCTATTTCGGAGTTCGATTTTAATTGAATTTATGGTCAAAACCCCATATGACCCATCAGTAATGGGCAGAATTGGGTTGGGCTTGAAGCCATACACACTAGATTTTTGGTGTGTCATAGGCATCAGGGGAAAAGTTAGCTGAGGTTCTTCCTGTTGTTGAATAGGTGCTTTGCAAAGGGTACCCACCAGAATTTACATCCTACTTTACCTACAGCCGGAACTTGCGGTTTGATGAAAAACCAGATTACTCGTATTTGAAAAGGCTCTTCAGGGACCTCTTTATTCGGGAAGGTGCAACTACCATGTGGCTTTTCCTCTTTCTTTTCATTCCTTTATTGGGTTTATAAATACACTGACTGGTCAATTAATGGGTTCAATATATTTTGGATATCTATTCTATGTGGTGCTGACATTGGATGTATTTCAGGTTACTCATTTGACTATGTTTTTGACTGGACTCTTTTGAAGCATCCACGACAAGGTTCCAATTCTAGGACACGGGTATATCTTTTAACCAGGTAATTTGGTTTCATATGATTTGGTAGTTTATGCTGATGCTCTATCCCCCCAACCCTCAAGCAGCCTAGTGGAAAAATAAGCGGAACTATGGGACCATCTGCTGAGAGAGTAGAAAGAACTTTAGGTCTGTCTCTTGCTTTCTATAGATTCCATCATTTAAAAAAAAAATTCGAGGTCAGCTTTATTTTTTACTGCTGATTTCATTCATAACTGCAGTTGGAAAGGAGATAAAGGACAGGTTTTCTGGAGCAGTGGAGGCCTTTGCAAGAAGGAATGGTTCAGGAACTTATTTTGACCATACCAAACACCGGAATTTAGAAGAGATGCACATATCATCTAAAGAACAGGTAAGTTAAATGAAACTACCTTTCATTATTTTGGATACCTCTTCTGTTTCTTTGGCTATTTCTTCTATTCAGCATTTTACCATAAATTGATCTAAGTGTGATATTTTTTTATAACAAAGAAAATAAAATTGAAAATGTTATATTTTATATGGTACAAAAAAGTATGCCTCGGTTAGTTCTGATAGAATGCAAACATGAGGGAATTGTGTGCCTTAACATCTTATGCATTACCTCATCACTAAGCCCCCGTTTGGATAGCGATATTAGCTATTCTGAGCTAGATAATTATTTGGATAAGAAATAAGTCATTGTTTGTTTAATTGTTTCTCTAGTTATTTATATTGGGAATCTTAATAATGAACTTTTTGTTATTTGGTTGACCATGGATACATTGTGGAAAAAGATAAATAATGTGTATAAGAATTTATAAAAAGTGAAAAAAATGATTTGACATTAGGTGGTGACCGGTGACCGGTGATTTGATATGTGGGTTCCCCTTATATCAGTGAGATATATTGAGTGGAATAACTCAATGGCAGGGGAACCTGGAATACGTATAACAGTTTATTCTCTCTTATTCTAGTATAGTTATACTCACTTATTCATTGCAAACAAATAAGATTTTAGGCTTATTCCCCACTATTCCATCTTCTTTCCCCCAATTCCTCTACCCAAACATGGCATAATGAATACTATGCGGTGGCAATCTCATGAAGGCCAACTTATCCTATCACTTTTTCACGTCAGTAGTTTTTCTCCCTTTGGCCTCTCCAGGTGAAGGACGCCGAGAGAGGCCGTGCTTCATCCTCACGGAATGGCAGCACATCAAAAAGGGCAGTCGCATCGAGCAGCCGACCGAGCTCTTCTGGTGAGCCCAGCGATCAGATGGCACGAAGCAGCAGCCGCCTCATGTCGGGTGGGAGCCGCTCGTCCACAGCTCAGAGGATCTACTCTGGTGGGATAGAGTCCAGGTCCTCATCCCTCTCGCGCACTGCTGTCGCCAGAGGCTCACGTGAGGGCCCCCTTAGGAGCTTTGAATTACTCTCCATCGGCACGGAGAAGAGGAAGTGAACATCGTCATCGACAAAACTGTTGGTGAAGACTTAGCCTCTCCATCTCTGTCCAGATTGAGGAAAAAAATCATCCCCACTCATAATTCATATGAGTTGTCTGTTCAACAAATTGATCCACTTGAATGCACATTGCAATCTCTGAATACGAGATAGGATCACCCATTTCTTTGATTTCTGTAGCACTGGTTGTTCAGTCCTTTGAGCAATTCCCCAGTCTTTTTGAAGAAAATGAAAAGAAGAAAACCCTCTGAAGGATTTGGCTACACATTTGTAGTACATTATTTTATTTTTAAAAAATGCTGCAGTTATGAACTGTTTACATTTATTCCCCAAAGCAATATCTTTAAAGTTATCTTTTATTGTCGTCTTAATTTCCATACATATGAAATGCAATTAAGATTCCTGCCCTTTCATTGACTTGAGAGCCAAAACAGAACTATTGAATCATGTAAAAGTTCAAGTCTTTTATCTTACTTAACTATGAATTTGAACTAAAAATAATGAACATGCGCTTCCGAGGCTTTGCATTTTCAGTCTCCTGACTGCATCATTGAATTGAAGATATTGTTCATGCACTGATTTATTCACTAAAAAATAACGAAGCAAAAACACTACATAACAAACGTAATAATTCCAAGCTTGTTCTACATGATAAAAAATATTCAAGGAGCCACATTTTGGACTATTTTTTTTAAAGATGGATAGACTATGGACTATGTAGAGATGATTTATGGAGTGAGGAGAACATGTACTTCAGAAGCATAAGATAGTCTGTATGCTTAAGCTTCAAATGAGAGAGAGGAACCCACAAATTAGAAAAAAGATATGTAACATGTATTCGAGCTTCCCGTCATCAGCTGCCCACCCATTAGATTGACTACATCTCGACATTCATTAGTTGACGTATCGTTATGTCGTCGAAATGCTCGAAGTTTGAAGGAAACTTGTGAGCAATTAACTTCTGTGACGTGAACTGCAATGTAGGTCGAGAATGTGGGTCATCTCTCAGGCATGCCAGTGCTAGTATAACTACTAGAATCACATCCTTTGCTACTTCATTTGATGGAGGAGAGATACGTTGATCTATCACTTCCCTCAACAATGACCCATTTTGACCAGCCAATATTGAAGCAATGAGTTCCCCGGGATGCTTTCCCATTATTATTTCCAATGCCACTATCCCGTAGCTATAGACATCACATTTTTCTGTCACTCTTATTGTATAAGCATGCTCTGCAAATAACACAAAAAACAAAGGATAAAAAATGATAAAAATATAGATCATGTCTTTTCAAACATACACATGAATATCATAAAGCTTTTGGGGGTATGAGAAGATCATTATAATTTTTTTTTTTACATGCACCTAAATGAAGAAGCTATAATCAAGAATTGTTAATAATTAAATTAAGCTCATTTTTTTTGACAAACATAAGTAAGAAATGAATTCAAACTCACCAGGGGCCATATAACCATAGGTTCCTGCAAGTGCAGTCCAATTTGATGAGTCGGGATTTAAAAGTCTGGCGGTGCCGAAATCAGATATGCATGCCTTGTAATCAGAATCCAGTAAAACATTGTTGCTTGTTATATCTCGGTGTACAAATGGTGGAACACAATCATGATGCATATAAGATAAAGCCTGAGAAATATCTTTGATGATATTCACTCTTTTCACCCAATCAAGTTTCACAGCTTCTTCCTCATGACGTAAATTATTTGCCAGACTGCCTTTGCTGATATATTCATAGATGAGAAACATGCATCGCGAATGGGAACAGAAACCAAAGAGTTTTACAATGTTCCTGTGACGAATTTCAGTTAAACTTTTATTTCAGTCCTGAAAGATCTCTCATTGACTATTCCATCACCTTCCACATTCTCCACGAGTTTCTTTATGGCAACTACATGTCCAGTTGGAAGTTGTGCCTTGTAAACGCTCCCATAGCCCCCAGCTCCAATGAAATACTTTTCATCGAAATCTTCGGTGGCTTCTATGATGTCCTTGTAAACAACCCTCCCATCAAAATTCCATATCAAAAATCCATCTGCATTGCTTTCTCTTGGAACTTCGACGATAGTTGCCTGTCTGTTGTACGCAACTGAAGCGACTTTGACAAGTACAAACAAAAGAAGAACCGTGCCAATGACAGAAACCAGAACATAAAGCACAAAATGGTGATTGTCTCTTCGATTGTGAACTTTTCTGAAAGACGAATTGCAAGGAAGCAACCCATCATAATCACCACACAAGCCTTTGTTATGGATAAATGACCATGACGGAGCATGAGGCAAAGCATTGTTGTTGGGTAAAGGACCCTCTAACTCATTGTACGACACATCAACTAAAACCAGGCTTTTCATATTTTGGAATGAAGGTGGTATTACACCCGAAAGCTGGTTGTGGGAGAGGTTCAACATTTCCAGATTTGCCAATTCACCCAATTCTGGAGGTATCTCTCCAACAAGTGAATTATGGTTGAGATCTAGTAATTGCAAGTTCATCAAACTACCAACCTGATGTGGAATGCTTCCATTCAAATTATTTTCACTCAAATTCAGAGAGATCAGCATCATGCAATTTCCTATTGCTTCAGGTATGGGTCCACTCAACTGATTTAACGAAAGTTCGATCCATTGTAGGCCTCTGAGTTTTCCAATCTCTGGCGGTATCTTACCATAAAGCTTGTTATCACGCAGAGATAACTTATTAAGTGAGGCCATGCCACTCAACTGCATTGGAATCTCTCCCGTGAGATAATTGGAAGAAAGATTGAGAACCCCCAACTTGGTCAATTTTCCAAACTCAGCAGGTATCACACCAGTGATATTATTGTGTGAGATATCAAAGGTTGTGATATTATAACACTCTCCCCAAACAGGGGAAAGCTCACCGTACAGTTGGTTATATCTTAGACCAATATATACGAGTTGGGGATATACACCAAAGCTCTCAGAGATATTTCCAACTAGTTGGTTTTCTTCTACACAAAACCTCAACAAGCTAGTGCAGTTTTTAATGCTTATCGGGATGGGACCGGTCAGGTTGTTTAATGCTGCTCCAAAGAATTGAAGCACCCCGCCTCTGCATATCTCTGGTGGGATGTGACCTGTTATATGGTTGTCAGAGATTTGGAAATTGCTTAGGTTGGTAAGATTATCGAATGATGTAGGGATTGATCCAAAGAGCTGGTTGTTATTTAGACAGAGAGATTCTAGAATGGTCAAGTTTCCCAATGACGGAGGTATCTGACCTCTTAGGTGGTTGAAACAAGTTTTTAATTCAGTTAGGTGGACTAGATTTCCGAGTTCAGAGGGTATGGTACCAGTAATATGGTTGTCATGGAGATATAAATATGTAAGGTGGCTCAGATTTCCCAATGTTCTTGGTATGGTTCCGGTTAGTTGGTTTACGGAAAGGTCCAAGAGAATCAGATTTTGAAGCATGTTGATATTTGTTTGGATATTCCCATAGAGTGAATTGGAGCCGAGGTCAAGATGAGTGAGACTAGGAAATGAAGAGACATTGAGCGCGTAAAGCGTACCTTCCAGACTTGCATTGTGTAGGAATATCCTAGTGATTGCCCTCTCAAAGGGTTTACCGGGACCGCAAAGGATCCCAAACCACTTACATGGGCTTTGGTAGTGGAGGCTACTGTTGTTGTTGGTGGTGGTGGTGGTGGTGTTGGAGCCCGGTAGCAGAGTCCATGAATTGAGAGACTGGCTGTTGACAAGGCTGGACTTCCACTTGATAAGAGCCATTGCTTGGGAGGTTTCTAAAGGTAGTTGTGTGTCTGTTGCTGTTGTTGGATGATGACACAACAACAACAACAACCAACACAAGGAGAGGGCCATGATGAAATGCAAAGGTGTGATGGGTTTCTGAAGCAGAACTGATGATGAAGAAGAAGCTTTTGTTATGGTTGGTTGCTTTGGTGGATTGGTTTTTCTATATATAGCATTGTTAAGAGCCATTAATTAAGATAAGACTTGCTTAATAAAGGGTTAGAAAAATGAATTACATTTCTGGAGTCTAAGTCCTCCGGTCGTCGTGCGTGTTATGTAGGTGTGAAGGATAAACTAGTCAAGAACAAATTCACCAATTAGATCACCCAGTCCACATTCATTCTAATAAGTCTACGGAAAGTATAAGTCTTTTCCATAGATTTATTACAATGAAGGAACGGGTCTTCCATGGCATCCTGATGCAAATTTCCACATCAACACAATTGCAGTCCGGCCGTTAGGCAACTCGGTTGAAAAATGCGTTTAAGAAGTTTATTTTCCATATTTTTAAAGAGCATATTTATTTATTTTTTAAAGTTGAAGCCAATTTTTTTAATTAAGCATTTTTTTCAAAAACATTTGGAAACACGTTTAACTTTTTTGATTTGTGTAAAAATCAAAGCCAACCCAAATGTGTTTTCATATGGCTTTTGAGACGATAATTCCAATCTAGCCACAAACATATTAAGAATACATTACTGTCTTATTATTAACATATATCTAAACCAATACGAAGAAAATATAGAATTCTATGTCAACATTAACCATAGCTCTGTTTGTTGAAGAAATAAATAAATAAATAAAGCGAATGGAACATGAATTGTTGACATTCAATCAAACACCAATGGTTTTTACCACCTGAATCACAACGAAGAAAAATACAACTGTCTGGGTAAATTTCCTAGTGCGCTGTTATACTTTATAGTCCAAAATACAGTCCTATATATTTCGTTAGTGTTAGAATGAGAAAATGAAATAATAAGAATCTTTGTATTTCATTTAGTTCCCGTTTGGATAGCGGAATTGAGTTATTCTGGAAAGATAACTATGCTAGTATAGATAACAAATCTACAAAAATAAGAGATTTTATGTTTGGTTGTATTTTTTTTTATTCTCATTGAAAAACGTAAGAATAAATGTTGAGTTGTGTGGTTGATAAAGAATAAAATATAAATAAAGTGTAAAAAAGTTGATTTGACATGTGAGCCCTTTGATGTATAAGAGGTGTTGATATGTGATTTGATGTGATAAAGTGTAAAAAATTGATTTGACATGTGGGCTCATGGGAATAGATAAAGTGAGTATAACTTATCCTAGAGTTACTTAGAATTGTTATTCTCTCTTATACTCATTTAAACTGGCTTGGTAATACCAAGTTATACCCTGCAAACAAACAACCATTTTCTCTATTCATTATTATACCACCCTTATACTACCCTTATACTCGTTTATTCCGTTTACCAAACGGGGGGTTAGGGTTTAATCCCTTTATATACAAGTGTTTAGGAGTTACACGTGTAATACACTGCACATATTATAAGATAACACATAAAATCTAACAGTTAAAAATTCAGTAAAACATATACCTCGTTAGACAGTGTATATACCTTGTTAAGTTTTTTTCTACACTTATTAAAAATAGATTCATTCAACCCAAAATGGCACGATATATAATTTTTTTTCATATCAAAACATATACTTCATTAGATGATATTTACTATTTAAAAAAAATAAAAACATGTGTAGTATGAGTTTTGGACTGTAAAAATAACTAAAGTCTAACATTTTTCAATTTCCTAGCATCCATCAATTGACAAAACTTGATGGTATTGAAATGCTTGAAGGTTGATGACAGCTCCAATGGGCGTAGCCACTAGCCAGGATTTTACACTAGTGGGAGAAAAATATAAACTATATATGAATAGAGTTTCAAAAGAAGTTTAATATAAAAATCTGATTGATAGCATCTAAAGTTTTAGTTGATGACAAAATATTTAGTTAATTGTATAATATTTTAAACACACAAAAATTTATAATTCCGGATTTCACATTTTTCAATCAAGCAATAAAATCCATTAATTTAGAATTCAAAATTTCATCATTATTGGTTACCTAGCAAGATGAGAAAACCCCTCCAAAATTTGTTTACATAACTTCTTTCGTAATAAAAAGGCCATAATAAAAATCAAAATCAAAAAAAATTAAAAAAATAATAACATCATCTAAATCTAAACCATAATAAAAGCGAGACACTTCTTGATTTGATGGATGAAATAGATTAATAAAATAAAACTATGATTTCTTTTTTCCAGATACAATCAGAGGAGAGGAGATAAAAGATATGTTCCTGGGTGATTTTGATGTTCTAAAATTAGGATTGTTTGGGTTAACTTAAAAAATCCTTAATTAGATGGGTATTCGTGAATGCAATTCATAATTCATTGGAATTTGGGGGTTGGGTTGGGCTTTTTTTTGTTTTGTTTTTTTGAGATTGATGCCCCCGAGTTTGTTTGGGTAGGTGGGTGGGTTGTTACACAATGAGATTTAAGAAATTTAGGTTCTCATATTCCTGCAGACTTTTAGACTTATTTGTAGTGGTTCAGCACTAGAGCATGCCAGTGCCACCATAACAGCTAAATCACTCTTTCCCTATGTTCATTTGATTGGAACAAAGGGATTTTGCTGGGTTTATATCTTGCATTCATATTTCCGAATTATTATGAAAGAAATGCAACAACTGAGTTTTCCTCGTACCATAATTTTGAACATATCTGAATTGATATTGAATGCCTGCTAATTAAGCACATGCTTATGCTGGAATTAAAGTATGAGGAAGGGATGTACAACTTCTGTCAGATTTAATCCAAATTTAAGAGTTGGAGCTTGTTAATTTGGAATGGTCATTGGAAGATACGGTAACGGGTCTTCCGACTCTTTGATCCTTGTATACTCTAACAGGCCTAATGAATTCGATGAAGGATGGACTCCCGTGGAAGATGGTGTGGAGACTGTCAATACTACCTAAGATGAAGACATTTATATGGCGATGGGCGCAGATATCGACACCCCACATAGCAAGAAACCCACACCTTAAAATATTTAAAAAAAAATTGTGTATTGTAGCAGTAGGAGTAAACCCACCCCGAGGTCGGCAATCCCTCTGGCGACGGTGGTTGAATGATGGTCGCCAGAGGTTTCGGCAAGTGTACCAACCCAGGTCGACATGCCCTCTGGACGACGGTGGTGAAGTGTGATCGCCCGAAAGCCCGGCAAGCTAAAGTAAGAGAGAATAAAGTCACATTTTTGCAAGTTTCAAATCAAATAGATAAATTTCACATTTAAACACATATAACAGACAGTCATAACAACATTTAAAACACATTCAAAATATGACATTCGCATTCCATAACCAACCATTCTCGTGACTACACAACAAAATACATGTTCAAATTCAACAACCAATCATGTGACTATATTGATTTTTTCATATATAAAAATAAATAACATATCCAATAAAAATAATTACTCCTTTTTTCAAAAAATAAAAATAAACAGAAAAATAATTTGAACATGTATTTTGTAGTGTAAGTATATGAATAATTCGTTATGGAATGCTAACATCGTATTTTGATGTGTTATAAATGTTAACATCATATTTTGATGTGTTTTAAATGCTACTATGATTGTCTGTCATATGTGTTTAAATGTGAAATTTGTCTATTTGATTTGAAACTTGTAAAAATGTGAATTGATTCTCTCTTACTTTAAGCTCGCCGGGCCTTCGGGCGACCACACTTCACCACCGTCGCCAGAGGAGCATGCCGACCTGGGTTGGTACACTCGCCGAAACCTCTGGCGACCATGATTCACCACCGTCGCCAAAGGGATTGCCGACCTAGGGGTGAGTTTCCGTTTACTGCCACAGTAAATAAATTTTTTTTTTTTAAAAAAAACAGGGTGGGTTTCTAGAAACTCAGGGTGTGGATATCAGATATCCGCGCCCTATGGCAATTGATATGATTTGCCTGTGAAACCAATGTGCATTGAAAGATGTGACTATGTCCCTATTGGAGGTGGTGCCTAAGGTGGAAGCCTTATTTAAGTGGGCGAAATCCATATAACCCCTGGTAAACATACGAAAATCCATATAACCCCCTGCATTCTCCCTAAAACTAAATAACTCTTTGTAAACATATACAAAATGTAAAATCAGCCTCCTGGGTTAAATTAACCCTGACAGAAACATAATATTCGTGAAATATTATGTGATCTAGATGTTTGAATTTTAAAAAAATGCTAATAAGTCTCTGCATTTATGTAAAAAAGCAAATACCCCCTGTCAATTACATTTAAACCCTTTCGTTTTAAATCTTCTTCATTGCTCGCCGAAGTGACCGCTCCTCCATCAATGGCTCAATCACACCCTCCACCACCTCATCCACCTGTGGTCTTCCCCTCCCTCCTCCCCCTGCCTCCCCCCTCCCCCCAAACAACACCCACCATCTCCTCTCCTCTCTCTCCCCTTGCTCTTCTGTCATTTCAACCTTCTCACGCGCCACTAAAACGTCGAGGGAGACCACTCTATCTTGGCCGGCACCGCTCCCTCCTCCTCCATGCGGGCTCTCTCGACTCCAGCATCGACTCCCTCATACGCTCCTCCCTCGACGCCCGCCTCTCCCTCGCTCCTCTGACTACGGCGTCCTCCCCGAGCTCCTCCGCATGCTTGCCGAAACCCACACTCCCGCCACCATCAATGTCGCGCTCGCGTGCCTCAACATGCTAGCTCTTTGTGCCATGATGTCCGTGCGCGCAGGTCGTGCTGCTTGGGCTGGTGCCCGCACTTATGCAGATTCTGGCGATGGTGGAGGAGGTCATGCCGGCGGCGACGATGGAGAGGTTGGTTGTTCTGGTTGTTTTTTTATATTTTGTATATGTTTACAGGGGGTTATTTAGATTTAGGGAGAGTGCAGGGAGTTATATGAATTTTGATATGTTTACACAGGGTTATATAGATTTCTCCCTATTTAAATAGATATATAAAAAAATAATTCACTGTACGGACTCCCAAAAATGACAAGAACAGTTATTCCTACAATCCCGTTGCATTTTTCAACATGTTCAATTTTTTTCTTTTTCTTATTTACATAATGAAGCACAAGGTTTATATATATATATATAAAATCTTAATGAATTGAATACATGTTTTTTATTTATTGAAAGATCATATACAAGCTTGAATTAGTATGTATCAAGTCATGGGGTAAGTGGGGTGCATTCTAAACTCGAACTCTGAACCTATAATTAAAAGGATATGAGACTATAAAAAGAAAAAAATTATGTCACAAACACCTTTATAATAATTGAAGTGCGATATCACCTTGTTGAGTAATGTTGACTGCATAACCGTTCTAGATTAACCAAAAACTGTAACAAATTTTAATTATGTCAAAATATATATCCATGGTTCAAATGGCCAATTTTTATCAATGGAGTAATGGCTGAAGATGGCCATAACTCATTACGATAAAAAACTTCCATCAACAAATATAGGCTCTGGTAATGTAAGAAGCGGTAGGCATACACAGGAAAATGCAAGTACTTTTTTTAGAAATTTTTCTTAATTAAAAAGAAAGCATAAAAACAAAAACAAGTATTAACACACTATACAAAGTGTAACATTGCTTTTTTTTATTGATAAATGTATATTTTGGTTAAATCTTTTCTATTAATAAAGGACAAGATTCAAATATAGGTCTCCTCATAAAAATGAGGATCTTTACCATCCTTATTTATTTCAACCATGTAGACTATTACAACATTATTTTATTATTAGCTGATCAGAGACCATAGATTACAGACTGTAACCTCCATCAACAAATAGAGTATGTCCGGTGATGTAAGAAGCAGCGGGCATACATAGGAACGCGACTGCCGATGATATCTCCTCCGGCTTTCCGATTCGGCGGAGAGGGGTTCCATCGATCACTCGAGCACGGTATTCGTCGGTGAGGGCCTGAACAAAGACATTGATGATAATTATATATTTGACGTTTTGCACACTATATAGGATTGTTGTTCTAGTGAATCATGCATGTGTTATAGATTAGCTTTATATGCATGGATGATTATTGTATTTGATGTATTATTAGTTGCTATGTTGTAAAAAAAAAAGAATAAGTTTTGAGGCAGGTGTGTGCTAGTGTTTGGGCACTCGCAATCACAGTTGGTAGCAAAGATGAAATGAAGGGGTTCTCATGTTGATGATCATACATTTACCTGCTCTTACATACTACTATATTAGGTGAGACTAGTATATACTAGCTAGGTAAGAAATATACAAAAATACACATGTATTTAAATTATTCGAGTGTACATACTTTTATAAAGAGAATTCGAGTGTATATACACGGTCTCACGCATGATCTTATGATGATTAAAAAAGGGACATTAAAAGGGATTGCATGTAACATTATTTTCGAATAGAACTTATCATAAAATTGTTGGTCCACGGGAGACGTTGATAACCTTACTTTCTTTAAGAGCGGGGTGTCTATAGTCCCTGGTGCGACGCAGTTGATGCGGATGTTGTCCTTGGCCCACTCGTAAGCCAAATTTTCGCTAGCAGGTTAATCGCACCTAATTTAAAGTAAAAAAATGATTAGTAAAAAATAAGCAAGCCACTGAAACACATGTACACGCAAAAATATATACGGTTATTAACATAAGGGCGTTGTTACACACATGTATATTTATAACCCCGCCTGCAATCTTATACCTCAATTAATATGTCCAACAACATGCATGTTGAAAATTTCAATTATTCCGAAAAGGATACATTCAATTCATTGGGATATATGTTGTTTTTAAGAAAATAAAATGAATGTGAACCGCAGTCTAGACGCCTTTCTCAACATAAAAGTGATAAGATTTTTTTAACCTTTGGTGGTTGCATAGACACACAAGGATGGCGTGACCGTAGCGCTGACGGTAGAGGAGATGAACACGATGTTACCTCTCCCAGAATGCCTCATGAGAGGAAGAGCCAGTTGACTCAAATGAAAACCTGATTCCAAATTTGTGGCCATGACTAGGGAGTATTCCTTGGCGCTCACATCTTCAACCGAGCCGACTATACCAATTCCGACGTTGTTCACCTAAAACAAAAATTAATTATTTAGTCGTCTGTAATCCTATCACATGACATGTCAATCATACAATATCACATTATATTAACGTACATCAATTTTAAAAAGGTTAAGAGGTTTGAGACTAACAAGGATGTTGAGCTTTCCCTCAAAGGTTGCAGAAACCCTCTCCATCAACCTCTCGCGCTCCGCACGGGACGCCACATCGCACACCGAGGCGGTGATCGGGTGGCCAAGAGCCTTCCACCGCCGCAAAGACTCGTCGAGCTCGGTCTCGTCCCGGTCGCACGTGTGCACCGACGCGCCGAGTCCGAGCAGTTCTTCAACTATGGCGTGCCTGTATTGCCAAACCGAAAAATGAACCGTTAATTAGAAGAAGAATAACCGAATAAGATTCTCTTGAAATAAATCCGAACTAATAAAAATCAGAATAAGGCGAGATTAAGTGACCCAATGCCTCTAGCTCCACCAGTAACAAGAGCGGTCATTCCATTAAGGGACCATTTGTTGTTCTCCCCTTTCAAGATTGATGTGTTTCCCTCAGCCATTTTTTCTTCTCTTCAATGTCTAACACCTCAACCAAGTGAGAATGCACAGATGTGTATACCCTCTTTTTAAATAGCGTGTGAATCTATTAAACACAATTTTTAGATAGCGACATAAATTATTTTGAAATAAACATTTCAAAATATATAATAAATAAATAATTTTTTATTTGGTTGTGTTTTTAATTATTGAATTGAAAAATGAAATAATGAAGTTTTTGTAATTTGATAGTACAAGTTATTGATAAAAAACAAATAAACTGCGAATAAAAAATTATAAATGTCAAAAAATGATTTTACATGCATGTGAGCGCCCCTAATTTATAATAAGTGATTTATAATAGGTGATGACAAATGATTTTACACTAAATCACTAATTTATCAATGACAAACCAAACAGCAAAACTTCATTATTGTGTCAATTTTCAAGGAAAATGTATATAAATACATCCAAATATAAATTGATTTATTACAACGATGAAAAGTTATATATATATGCATAAAATGTGAAACGAAGAAAGTCGTGAGTGCTTGACAGGGTAACATCTCATCCCCTCAAGTCGTATGCGGTGTGGGACCATAGACAAAATTATTGACAAAAATTGGCTAAATTACTTTCATCTATGCATCAAGACAACTTCTTCCATCAAGGCACCAGGATATGTCACCTCAAAAAGACTTTGAAATCAGATTACTTTCAGAGATCATGTGAAGGATCCCATTATACAATTATCAGTCCCGTTTCACACGTTATAGACTTATAGGTGGGGACTTTAGCTGAAGCCACAAAGAATGCAGCAGATAAAAGAAGCGAGAGGAGGAGAAGAGGACACAGAGATCTGCCCATTTTTTAGTAGATGAAACACTTGGGAGAAACCACAATTTGTCACACCCACATATAAAGGTGGTGGAGACTATAGAGAGGGAGAGAGAGAGTGAATTAAAAGTCACCCAAACAATTGTTGTATTCCACCGACACCCCATGTTTAATGTCCCCCACTTTTTTTTTCCACCAAAATTTTTGGGCTTGGTGAATTAGTTGATTGGTGTGTTAATTCTATTAGGTTGAATTCAAAGTTAGTCAGAGGTTTGTCCATTATGGTAATCCATCAAGTAATATGGGTGTCTTTATTGAACTGTTAAGTCTATGAAGATGTTTTCATTTTGTATTTTTTTTAATTTACTTTGTTGTTTGTTGATAGTCCTTTAGGTCTGTAGTGTTTCCAGCTGAATGTGGGGTTCACTGGACAAGTGGAGAGACCTTCCTTGGATTGTCCTTCATCAGACCTACTTAAAAGACTGTTTATTAATATTGCTTGGTACATATCAAGTTCTGCTTTATTTGGAAAACTGAATCACTATTCTTCACATGATACTTTCATGGATCATGGAGTACAATATATGATTTAATCTTCTTTTTTTTTGTGATAGATCATTTGAAATAAAGTCGGATTTTCAAGATAAATGGTACTAATGCTTCTTACAGGAAAGCATGTGGCAGGCAGGGACAGTGGATGTGCTGGTGTTCATTATTATGAGTCAACATTTATAACAGCTGGGAAGTTGGCAAGTTTTTCTAAAGTTACTATCTTTATTTCTGTTACATTTATATATCGGTTCAATTCATTAAATCTATGGTTTTAATCTTAATAACAACCATGTCGAAATCATTTATCCACTCATGCATAAAGTATGTTTAAAATTAATGAAAATATGTGACAGTTTTCAAGTGGCCTACAACAAAAACCATTACCTGCAACTTAAGTGACACTTCGGGTAGTATGAACACTGAATTATTGCAATTAGTGGCCATTCCACTGGATTACATTGTAGGTATGAATCAACAAAATTACAATGAATAATGTAACGAAAAATCTTATATGCAGTCTTTATTACAATCCCCACATGAATTATTTTTTAAAATGTGTATTTCATATCACAAAGCATGTAACTGTGTGCTCCAATGAATTGCATATACTCCTTTTAGCTTAAAAAAAACGCTACCATGGTGGACAATGTGTTGTTGCATACAAGTCTGTGTGTAACAGTGCTCAATTACAATACAAGAGACAGGCTTAACATACATTAATATCCAAAACAAATTTATTAATTGTAATCTGTAAACAACAACTATGCCTTCTTGCAGAACAGCGGAATTTGATTCACAATACTGTACACACAGATTTAGTATTTACAATATGAATGCCATTAGGTTTCCCTTAAGTACTTCATGAAGCGGAGTTCACATTTTCATAGGCACAGAGATCCTCAACTCCTCTAAGTTGAGATAATAGCATCTCCAATCCAATCAAGAAAGAGATCCATATAGGCCTCTATCTTGAGCTCATTGAGGTTGGAAAAGAAGATGAAGACTTTCTAACACACTTCATATATCGTTCCTTCACTTTCAAGTTCAAGAAATTGTAGACTCCATCCTTATTTCATCTCTGAGCTGCAAAGAATTGGCCTATTCTCGAATTTGCTTCTTATGTCCTCAAACTCCATTGTGCCTAGTATTCCTACATATAAACCCAGGTAGAACGTTATTAAGAGAGAACCATAGTGGCTTCAGTAGAATACAAAATTATAGCAACAATCTCATTTCATCTACATAATTTGTTTGAACCACTTGAGAGCATTGCTTTCATCCAGTCAACATCTTATTTTGACTCCCCAAGATGATAACATCAGTGGGAGGATTGGGAAGTGTTCTCCAAGGCCACATGCAGTAGGGCCAATAGCCATCTGTTTTCGATACCTTTAATTGTCCTGGACATTAGTCAATATTCTATGTACTGAAAAAACAATGTGAAGAAGAACTAAGAGTTCTTTGGTTGGGCTGCTGTAAAGAAATGTGAAATAAAGGCTTCTCGTTTTTTTTTTTTTTTTGGTAAGTCCAAAATATATATTCCTCGAAATTTCGGATATACAAAGATTATGACTATCCTATACAATGAAAAGATTGGACAGAGTGTTGTGAGGGAACAAAACTAGTAAACTAATCTTGTGCATCCACTCACCTTGTCCAACATTTACATTGTGTTACATTTTGAATCCACTGACTATCCAAGGAGAAGTCATACAAAAAATTACAGGTGAGGGAAGGAGTCCCTTCAAAATTCTACTTGAACTTCTCACGAACGAAGGGGATCCCACTGTGATCTCTGTCAATTAATCCTTGAAATTCAGGGTGCACATGAGAAGGGGGTATCCTGGTCACTCCCAATTGTGATTGGAGGCTTGCAAGATAGTCCGCAGCAGCGTTTCCTTCCCCATGTATGCGTGTGAATTTGATGTTGGTGAATGTTGAACAAGCAATTCGTATGGAGTTTGTTAGACGCCTTACCCTCCATGGAACTATTCGGCTCAGTGTCACCCAGTGAATGGCCACCTTGGAATCACTCTCCACCCAAAGGTTTTGAGTGCCCAAAAAACGAGCTAATTTCATGCTCTGTTCGATAGCTAGGAGCTCAAGAAAGTTGATGGAGTTCCTCCTTGTGCGCGTGGCTTCAGCCATGATTAGATTTTCCAAGTGGTCCCTTAATAGCAGTCCATAGCCTGCTCTATCATCAGATAAGGAACCATCAGCGTTAGGTTTAGTCCAGTCCCTTTGTGGTGTTATGACCGCTTTGAGGGCACATTGGTTCATTTTAATCCTTGAATCCTTGAGGATAAGGGAGACAATTTCATCCTTCGATGTAGTTTTGCCTTTAAAGATTTTTCGGTTGTGTTCTAACCAAATGTGCCACCCCGAAGCAGCAATCAACACTTGGGAGATAGTCTTTGGAACTTCGGCCTTGAAGGTCGATTCCAACCAATCAATCTCAGATGTAACAGAGGAGATTTGAGCCCTTTGGAGACCAGCTTTAGAGAGAACAACTCCCCACACCTGTGTAAAGAAAGGGCATTGAAAGAACAAATGATGATTTGATTAAGGGTAAGCTGCGCATAATACACAAGTAGGGGATGCAACCAGGTTCTTCTGAAAGAGTCTAGCTAAAGAAGGAAGCTTATTCAAACATGCCAACCACAAAGTGAACGAGTGCTTGGGGACCTGTGGGTGCTGCCAAACCCAATTAGTCCAGCTTTGTTTGATAACCCTACAACGGACTGCTTTCCACGCTTCAGACAGAGAGAGAGCTCCAAATTTGCTCGCTCCCCATACTAATTCATCAGGTTGGTGGCCTCCAATCTCTATCTGGTTTATAGTCTCCCATAGATCATCCAGATCAATCGGCCATCTTCGAGGTTTAACCCATATTCCGTTAGTGATGAGCCAATTGAGTTTGGCATCTTGGGATAAACCGAATAGAAGTGCCAACCTTCCCCCGAAATGATGGTTAAGACCTTCCCCCTCTAGTCATGGATCTGAGCAAATGTTCACCTCAGTGCCTTCATAAATGATGTACTTCACCTTGGGTTTAATCCATTCCATGCTTGCTATGATTCTTTTCCAAGTAACAGTGCTTGAGGCCCTTGGTGCTTCTCGTCTTGTTGGGAGTTCAGTCATGTAATCCACAGAAAAACTCTTGAGATTAACCCATCTGATAACCATGTTTTTTGTTTTTTTCAATTTCTAAAGTCACCCTTGACACTTTAACTAACTGATTAAGCACAATCTCTGATTTCCATGGCAGTCTTTCTGCACCCCAATTTTTATTAAAATATCTTTTTTCCCCCATGCATAACATATTTGATGAACGCCTGTCGTGGATTTTTGTTTGGTTCATCTTTGTTACAATATGGTCCATTTGACAATAACTGCTGTCTATTTCAAACCAAATTCTAAGTTCACATTGTGGGATGTGGGATGGAAAATGCTACAAACGAAAGGCATACGCAACCACGCATATTTAACATAAACTTTTGGGCAACATTCAAAATAAACATCAAATAAATTTTAGATACCAAGACTAAAACAACTACCATACAATTGGGTATAAGAACCAATTTACTGAATTTAAGCTTGATGTAATTATCTTCCAAAAATAAAATTGCATATGAAATATAGATAAGAAAGTAAACAACTCAAGATGGTTAAGGCAGTGGAGATAAACAACTTACAATCATCACATATCTTTTGCTTCGTCTTCTTCTTCCGCTTAAGCTTGCCATTGTTTCCTTTCACTTATGGCTGACAAGGCTGAAGTGGATGATACTTCAACGCCGCCAAAGCCTCCTTCCTCTGTTCAAGAAATCGCTTTTCATCATTCTGCCATTACCATATCATAACCGCAACAAGGTTGCCTATCAATCACAATCATATAAAACACAAAAAAAGAAGGCTTCTTTAGGGACTTACACAAGCTTTACTAAACATATCAATCTGTTGCCTGCAGAGTCTAATTTCCATCTTCAAATCCCTAATACGGGACTCACTTTGCATTGTTCCACCAACTGCTTTTGACACCCTCTCACGATCTGAGGCCGCCACACGTTCAAACGCCACTGAAGCCCTCCTAAAACAACAAAAACCTCCTAAAAACATTCAACAGAAACCCTACAAGGGGACAAAACAGATATAGATTTAGGTCTCCGGTTATCTCACGCACCTGACCGTCTCCAGCTCTTTCGATTCCGTCACCGCCGCATTCAATCTCTTGCTCTCGTTCGACAGGAGGAGCTGGAGCCGCTCGAGATCCTTGGAACAGATGGCGATCTGGCTCTCCACGATGAGGACGGACCTCCGCCAGGCCAAGAGTTTCTTCGACCGGTCCCTCTCGAACCTGTCCAATCCAATTCAGAATCCAAACCTCATACAATCATAGATTGATTAATAGAGAGATTTGTTACCTGGTTTTGTAGAGGGCATTGAAAGGAAGATTAGGGATTGAAGTGGGGAATTTTGCCAATTTCTGTCAATAATTTTGAAAACATTATTACATAACAAAATGGAATTTTATTAATGTTATTAAGAAATTTTGTAGAAATATAACAGGAAAAGCTATTAGATACTTTATTATTCATGCCATGATAAGAAATGATATTATATAACTTATTATATAAATACATTTTATTTGATATGCATGGAAATCATGGTAATTAATATTTTAATGACTATAATTCGATAAATAAGATAATTAAATTTAAGTGATAATGTCAAATATACAATGTTATAATAAATTTGAAAATTGATCGATTTATTTTTAAAATTTTATCACACATTCGTTATTAAAGTCTTTGATAATGCTCTTGAGACAACATATGTTTGGACACATAAAATTTTTTTTCACTTCCGATGTTAATGGGTAAAAATTATGTTTTACTTACCTATACGGACATATTATATGGCTTAATTCATTAATTCATATAAAAAAACAATATTATTTACCTGTACTTTTGAGAATTTGATATCCTTATATACTTTGAAGTTTAAGAAAAAAAGTGAGAAATACATTTTATTAACTCGCGCATGCGCGTACAATATATTTTGTATAAAGTGTATACATTCATGTATAAATGTTAAGGTCGGATGAATCTTCCGTCGAATAAACGGATCACGCAGTTCTAATGTCCGCTTCAATGTCATCCGGCCACGAGCATATTTTG
This sequence comes from Acorus calamus, assembly GCA_030737845.1. Lineage (NCBI taxonomy): Eukaryota > Viridiplantae > Streptophyta > Magnoliopsida > Acorales > Acoraceae > Acorus > Acorus calamus. The sequence goes on from CM060875.1 coordinate 32,770,682, forward strand.
CTAGAATTTCTACTATTACAAAAAATGTTAAAGATCACGGTTATAAACCTTGATTAAAAGTTAAAGATCATGGTTCACAAACCGTGATCTATCGAGTTGTAATCTTTTGTTGGTGACCGTTAACTTTTAATTGATAATTTTATCATAGTGGATAACTGTGATTGTTTGTTGGTAAAAATCACGGTTTAACTGGTGACCATGATATTTTGTTGGGCAACGTTACGTTTTTAGGGTACCCCGTAATTGTTAGTTGGTTAATTATCATAGTGTTTATGAGAACCGTGATTGTATATTTAGTAGTGATCATGGTTTATTATTCGATCATGATCATTTCGCATACAAACCGTGATCTATAAGAAAGAATAAATTACATTTTATACGTAACCGTGATCTTTTGTTGGACAACAATATAATTACAGTTTTAGGCTACACTATGATTGTTAATTAGTTAACTATCACAGTGATTGTGAGAATCGTGATTGTTTCCTTATTAAGAATCACGGTTTATTTGATGACCGTGATAATTTACAATAAAGGAATATTACATTTATATTTGAACCGTGATTTTTTTTGAAACTGTATATATATTTAATACTATTTCATGAATAAAACCACCTTATCATACTTGAAAACCATTTTAATACAAAACAATTTTCATACAATTGTTTTAATACATCTACCTGTTTTCATGTAAATATAAACTGAAAATATACAAAGAATCTTGCATTTGAATCAAGCACATCAAAATATCATATTGAGCATCAACTACTCAATAGTGATGCCAATTTAAAAAAAAAATTACAATATAATAAAAAAACTGCAATTGTATTCACAATATTCAACTATATAAGTTTATGAATTATGGTGCAACACTCATTCCTCAATGTAGCTATTTTATCTTCTGTGTAGTAGACTATTCATTCAAACTGCATGCACAACATAATTATGATATTAATTAACCAATAAATTTAAATATATTAACCTAAATTTTTTTTAGAGATCAAAAGAATGCGAATTTCTAATTTTTCGATAATATCTTTTATACATAATTCATTACAAAATAACCACATTTAATATTTTTTTTTGCTTTAGACATCAAATAATATTTATGATGTTATTTAAATTATATGAAGTATCGAATATGATTATTTTGTAATCAGATTACTTCCATCTATGTATCAAAACAACTCTTCCATCAAGGCACCAGGATGTCACCTCAAAAAGACTTTGAAATCAATTTACTTTCAAAGAGCATGTGAAGGGTCCATTATACAATTATCAACCCCGTTTCACACGTTATAGACTTGTAGGTGGAACTTCAGGTGACCTTAGCTCATGAACTGTAGAATTTAGAATATGAAGACGATGTGATGTTTCTTCTTGTGTATACATGTTTTAATAACCCATATGTTTTTATAAAAAAATAAAATATATACTCTAATTAATTGTATAGATCTTTTATAAAAAAAAATTGATATGACATGTGGATCCCCTGATTTAGTAGAGGTAATGACAAATAATTTGACATGTAATTTTCTATTATACCAGATACACAATTTAAAAAAAAATATGGAACATCAATACCAACTTATATATTCTCACTTAATTTATCACAGATATATCATTTTATTCCTTGCAAATAAATAGTTTTTTGATCTTATTCTTCTTTATTCGTTATTATTCTTCCCTTGTTCTTTCATCCAAATAGGGCTCTTAATTAGTTTTACAGGCTCCATTACACAATTACGATCCACTAGGCCCATTACACACGTTAGGGATAGTTTCTTTGGCTGTCCTTAATCATGAATTGTAGGATTTTGAAAAATGGTGACAATGTTTTTTCCACACGGATGGAGATATGTACCGAATGAAAATCTAAATATGATCCAAGATGAGATGAGCCATAATAGAACAAAATATCGATCACCACGTAGTCTGAATATACTTACTTTTGAACATATAATACAAATTGATATTGAGTGCACATTCTTATGCTGAAATCAAAGCGACAAATATTACATAATAATCACATATTTGACCATCAATATGAACTGAAATATTTGTACAAGCCACCTCTGAATTTTATTTTCAGCTGAATATAGGCTAGAGATAATTCCTGAGATGAAATTATGAAAGTTTATTAAAGATGCACAATATACATATATGATGAACATACATCTAATCAAACTCCACACTTTGATTCATTACATATATGCATCCATAAGTTGGCGTAACTCTATGGTATCGAAATGCCTTAAAACCAATGGCGACCCACAAGCGCTCAACTTTTGTGACACAAACTGCATTGTTGGTCTAGATTGCGGGTTAGCATTCAAGCATGATAGTGCCACCATAGCTACTAGGACTACTTCCACTACGATCTCATTTGACGGAGGTGAGATACGTTGATCAATCACATCTCTCAATAGCAATGAATCCTGATTAGCAGATAAAGAGGCAAGGAGTTCTCCGGGATGTTTTCCCATTATTATTTCTAATGCCATCACTCCAAAACTGTAGACATCACATTTTTCTGTCACTCTCATTGTATAAGCAAGCTCTGCAAACAATACAAAACGCAAGGGTGAAAATATAGATCATGTCTCCTCAAACATACACATGAATGTCACTATAAATTTATTTATTAGAAGCACCTAAATAAAGAAACTACAATCAAAATTGTTAATAATTAAATTAAGCTCATTTTTTTGGCAAACATAGTAAGAAATGAATTCAAACTCACCTGGGGCCACATAACCATATGTTCCTGCAACTGCAGTCCAATTTGATGAGTCAGGCTTCAAAAGTCTGGCGGTGCCGAAATCAGATATACATGCCTTGTAATAAGAATCCAGTAAAACATTGTTGCTTGTGATATCTCAGTGAACAATTGGTGGAACACGATTATGATGCATATAAGATAAAGCATGGGAAATATCTTTGATGATATTCACTCTTTTCGTCCAATCTAATTTCACAGCTTCTTCCTCATGCCGTAAATTATTTGCCAAACTTCCTTTGTTTATGTATTCATAGATGAGAAACATGCATCGCGAATGGGAACAGAAACTAAAGAGTTTTACAATGTTCCTGTGACGAATTTCAGTTAAACTTTTATTTCACTCCTGAAAGATCTCTCATCAACCAATCCATCACCTTCCATCTCCACGAGATTCTTTATGGCTACTACATGTCCAGTTGGAAGTTGTGCCTTGTAAACGCTCCCATAGCCTCCAGCTCCAATGAAATACTTTTCATCGAAATGCTCGGTGGCTTCTATGATGTCCTTGTAAACAA
>CM060875.1:32783978-32808978 GCA_030737845.1 Acorus calamus
AAGAATTGGAGATGTTTGAGTACGCTGATATTTGTTGGGATGATTTCCCATTGAAGCATTGATGCTAAGTTCGAGTTGAGTGAGATGTGGAAGTGATGAGAAATCAAGTGCATCCAGCGTACCTTCCAAACTTGCATTGTATAGATATAACTTAGTGACTGCTCTGTGGAAGCTCCCGTGATTGCAGGTGATCCCATACCATTCACACGGGCTTTGTCGGAGGAGGCTACTGTTGCTGGTGGTGGTGTTGGAGCTCGGGAGCAGAGTCCATGAATGGAGAGACTGGCTGTTGACAAGGCTGGACTTCCATTTGATAAGGGCCATTGCTTGGGAGGTTTCTAGAGGTAGTTGTGTGTCTGTTGCTGTTGTTGGATGATGACACAACAACAACCAACACAAGGAGAGGGCCATGATGAAATGCAAAAGTGTGTTGGGTTTTTGAAGCAGAATTGATGATGAAGAAGAAGCCATTGTTATGGTTGGTTGCTTTGTTTGATTGGTTTTCTATTTATAGCATTGTTAAGAGCAATTAATTAAAAATGAATCAATTTATGGAGAAAGTCAAAGTCAAGTCCTCCTACAGTAGACTATAAATTGACAGCAATTAATGTTCAGTCCAATTAATTAGACACAAAATTGGCTAACTAGTGCTTGAGGACAAACAAGTGGATAACAAATTTCATTAATTAGATGCACCCAGTCCACATTTGTATCTTTTCCGTATAGACTTACTACAATTTCCACGTCAACACAATTCCAGTCTGGGGCCGTTTGACAACTCGGTTGGTTGAAAAGCGTGTTTCTGTATAAATTTGCTTATTAATAATGGATTCTTAAAAAGCTTACTTTCCTTGTTTTTTAACAGCATATTTTTTGTATTAAAAATTGAAAACAATTTTTTTTAATTAAAAATGTTTTTTCAAAACTGCTTAGAAACATGTTTAGCTTTTCTGATTTGTACAAAAGCAAAAATCAATCCAAACACGAGAATATGTCAAAATAAAATTACCAACTTGCTTAACTGCAAGTCCCTTATCATCTTCCACTCCTTTATTGTTCATAGTGTAGTACATGTTTGTTAAAACTTAGCCTCGAGATTATAGTTTTTAAAACTCGAAGTGACATTTTTGTTTAAATTATTATAGCTTGTTTAAGTTAAAAACAATTTTAAAAAGTTAAAATGTTTTAAATAATTTTTATTCTAGGCACTCATACCCTTAAATTATTTTTACCATCCCTTATTTATTACTAATCAGGAGTATTTGCGCTTTTTTTCTATTTTGAACAATTACAACAAACATATCTACTATTAATCATAAAAATTAAAATCTATAATATAAAATCTATAATATAATCTACAAATTAAAACCGCAGCAAACATAGTTAGGAAACACATGTTTAAAAACTAGGATTTTGAATAATATAGCTTAAATAAATTCGATAACCTATGATAACTTTAATTACAGGGGTTGATTGGAATCTATATACCACTTTATACAAGTTTATTTTAACATACTTTATTAGAGTTTATCCGGGGCAAACAAACACACCTAAATTCTTATCCCAGGTTATCCAGGGTTTTCCATGAGCTTATACCCAATCCAAACGGAGCTTAACTTATTTTTCTTCTGAACACTTAATACTCTTAAATTATTTTTACTGTCCCTTATTTATTAGTAATAAATAAGGAAAATATTTTAACAAGATTAAAAAGTATGAAATATGTTATGATCTAATTACACAAGGGTATGTTAGTATTTTGTTTTTCTAAAATTTTAAAATGAGATTTTTTTATATTATTTTAAAAAATGACTGATTTGAGTATTTCTAACTTTTAAGAGATTTTTTAAATTTTTTTCCTAAACTGAACTATTTAATATCTATTTTATTATGAAAAATATAAATATATTTGTATTTAATTCATATGATTAAGAATTTCATTTTTTTTTATAAAAAAATATAAATAATTACCCACATATATACATAAAAGAATCAAAAATTTTGCAAGATGTAGGAGAGAAAAATAAATAAAATGTGTTTAAAAAATTATAAATGTTAAAAAATGATTTTACATGTATGTTTGCCTTTGAATTATAATAGGTGATGATAAGTGATTTCATACTAACTTATCCATGACAAGCCAAACAGCAAAACTTCATTATTATATTTCAATTCCCAAGAAAAGTGACTTTAATTATAATTAAATATAAATTGATTTATCTCAACGATGTAAAGTTATTTATACATGCTAATATGCGAATATCATATCTGCGGTTAGAGAGAAAAATCTCACGATATGAAAGTCGTGAGTGTTTGACGGGGTAACATCTCATCCCGTCAAGCACTAATTGGCTAAATTACTTCTGTCACCTCAAAAAGACTTTGAAATCAAATTGCTTTCAAAGATCATGTGAAGGGGTCCCACTATACAATTATCAGCCCCGTTTCACACGCTATAGACTTATAGGTGGGAACTTTAGGTGACCTTGGCTCATGAACGATAGAATTTAATCAATTTATAACATAGAGACCATGCTTCTTCTGGCGCACACATGTTTTAATAACACATGTTTTTATAAAAAATACTCTAATTAATTAATTGTATATATTTTTTTAAAAAAAAATTGATATGACAGGGTTAAAAACTATAATTTTAAAATAGCTTAAATAAATTCGATTACTAGAAAACTCATTTTTTGAATTTTTTAAAAGGAAAAAATCTATATAACCCCCTGTAATCTGGCCTAAATCCATATAACCCCCTGCAATTTTCATAAATCCATATAACCCCCTGTAATCACCCCTCTATATCCATAAAACCCTCTCCGTCTGGTTAACGGGGCAGGCCGACAGGGGGTTATATGGATTTATGATAGATTACTGGGGGTTATATGAATTTTTCTCATTTTTTTATTTATATTCTTCATATGTGGTATAAAAATTGAGCTGTTTAATATTTACTTTTGAATTTTTTTTTCAAGATGCTATGCACTTTTAATTTTAATAAAAGAAAAATGGTTATTCAAATCATAAACACATACAAGATCAACCACCAAAGAGATAGAAGTAAAAAAATATATATACTTTATCTCTTGGTATTTTAAAAAAGAACCCAAAACTACTCCTCCACGTACAGTTTATCCCCAACAAAACTCACTCATGACACCAACACAAGAGATGTCCCAAGATTTAATAAAAAAACATAATTCATCCTCTTGGCATTTTTAAAATTTTGTTGGTTAATGTTAGACACTTTTTGTTACAAAATTCATTCTCTTTTACTTCTATCTTTTTGGTGGGTGATCTTGCATGTGTTTATTATTTGAATAACTTATTTTCTTTTATTAAAATTAAAGGTGCATGGTATCTTGAAAAAAAATCAAAAGTAAATGTTAAACAACTCAATTTTTAAACCACAAGTAAATAAAAAAACATCCATATAACCTTCTGTAATCTGTCATAAATCCATATAACCCCTACCCCGTTAGCCAGATGGACAGAAGGCAAACGGAGGGGGCTTTATGGATATAGAAGGGTGATTACAGGGGATTATATGGATTTATGAAAGTTACAGGGGGTTATATATGGATTTAGGCCATATTACAGGGGGTTATATAGATTTATGAAAGTTAAGGGGTTTATATGAATTTAGACCAGATTACAGGTGTTTATATGGATTTTCCCCTTTTTAAAAAGTATACTTTTTGTACTAAAAACTATGACAAACCTTTTAATTAAACTTGTTTTCAAGGCGTTGTTTGAAAAAATGTTTGTGCTTTTTACTTTTTAAAATTGCAAAAGGGCGCTGAAACTCTGTGCACGGCAACTAAAAACTCCTTTCGGACCAAGTTTCTTTCATGTAGATTGAAATGAACAGCTCAAGCAGATCTTGAATGAGTCTCTTGAAATCTAGCTTCCCACGAGCAAGCCATAGTTTAACAACTAAAGAGACAAATATTGTTTGTACATAAGAACATATAAAATAAAGATTCAGATATGGTATATGCTATGCTACAGGTGCCCCAAAACATCACCTGATCAATGTACACACACTCCCCCGTGTATATACAATGCTTGTCAACGCACATACACTGCTCGAACGACGTTCTGGACAACAAATGGACCACATGTAGCAGCACTCACAGACATTTGTAAAAATCGAATTCCAAAGTTTGGAAGACAGGTCACATTATAGACATTGACATATATTTTAAATCAAGGGCTTCTAAGGGCCGACAACCTTTTCTCAAGCTCATCAATCTCTGGTCTGCAAATGAGGTAATAACATATATGTAATTATCAGAACAAACTGAAAATGAGAGGCAATTATCGAGTCATATATTCTTTAGTTTAGTTAACATACTAAAATAGAGCCCATCAGTGATGAAAACAGAATGGATCTGAGAAAGGAAACTATGTAATATGACGTTTAGGTTGGACATACCTTTCAGCATCTTGAGTTTTCTTTCCTGCAATTCTTCCTTTAGGAGCTGCTGATAACTACACAACATTGCAACACCAAACCAAATCAGCCCAATTGTCCATTGCTTTAGTTTTTGATGAAAAGATCCTTCTACTAATAAATGTATGAAAATCACTCAAAGCTATTAAGACTAACCTGTGATACAACATCGATACCAATTTCATCTAGCACCTGTATTGCAGAACAAAAACAAAACCATGATAATTTTATATCAGTAACACTCGTACATGGAAAACAAAAATGAGTACTCAGTAGGCACTTGTGAAAATCTATCCCTTAACATAGCTGGCAGGATATATTGTACAATGATCTTCATATATAAGGTCATTTAAATTTACCTGATTGGTCAGTTCCTCTGTTTCCTCTTGAGCCTCATCATTGTCTAATGCATCATCAATTGATTCTGACATCATTTCACTCTGCAACAGTAAAAGTATAAACCAGAAACCATCACCATATCAGAAACAAAGAATCCATGTACAAAAGAAACTTGGAGTTAGGAAGCTCAAGCTTCGTTGTAGTAGTAGAACAAAGAGCTCCCGTGACAGAGAAAACAGAACAAACATTGTGAGACGGCTACTAACTATAAGAAGATGATACCAGAATGTAATACAATATACACATTTTTCATATCACAATTTAATAATCATCTAATAGGAAGAACAAAAAACTGAACTATAAAAACAAGAAAATTATAAAAACAACTTTGTTGTATACACATTATAATGTGAAGTTGAGAATAACAGAAGAAAATGTATTGTATTCCTCAAAGCATAGATAAATCTTTATAATTCCCTGGTGATGAGGAAGGGAAACCCCAGATGCACAGAATTACCCAAAAATGCAAGATATATCTTAATATATGACGAGATACTGCAATATATATCAGCATGGAAAAAACATGCAAATGTGAAGGAGCTCCACCAGCCGGGCATAGAGACCATCAACAATATGACAACAATAGAAAAATATTTTTCTTTTAGCTGGATAATAATAGAAAGGTACATTTTGGTATAATTTTGAAACAAGTAACTACCGAGAAGGCAACATGGCATTTAGGATAGATGCAATTTAATTAATGGCGTTGAACTAGATTGGGCATTGACTACACTCTTGTGCAATATTGACACTAAAGTTATTGCACTTTTATCACAGAGAGGATTTCTCTTACCGTCATGTCCATCTGTGCTGACTGCCTCTGAAATTCTTGGATGATCTTAGCCTGCTTTGCAGGTTCCATTTGCTGCAAATATCACAAATATAGTTAGCAATCTATGGAATATTCTGAAAAAAAAAGAGAATAATTTGTACATGCTACAAAGTGCAAAAATAAATGTTACATGAATGGAATGATAGAATAATAATCATGGAACATCTTATGTTGAAAGTAAGGTTCTGAACATAAATTTTTTTAAAAAAAAATACTATCATCTCACACCTTATTCATAGCTGACATGGCTTTACTTGCACCTTTTATGCCAGCGGCAACAGAAGTATGGGCATGCATGGCCTGCTCTCAAAACAAAAAAACTCTTAGTGAATAAAATCACACCAAGAAAAATAGTGAACCGATGACTTCAGAGCGAGAGAGAAAGAGGGTTCACTTGTCACCTGCGTATGAGTGGCTATACCTCGCATTTGAGCACGACTACCTTGTAAATTACTAATCTGTTGTCTTAGCCTGACAAGCTGCCTTGCTAAAATTTTAGTTGCAGCCTGCAAACAACTATCAAAATTCAATCACCTAGGACAGTTGAACCTAAGAGTTCTAAGACCCACTCAACATAATGTCTAAAACAAAACCTCATTTCCTGTTTTGGCAGTCCTCTTGATTTCAGCAACAAGCTTTTTCTCCTGTAGTCATGTCCAATAAATTTAGATTAATACCCAGATATGCCAGATTTTTTATTTAAACACCTTCTAAAAGAACTGTCAGTTTAATGGTACCGTCTAACAACAAAAACTTCAACTTCCTTCTAACAAGGCTCAGGGGCATGTACCTAGATAAATACAAGGCCCATAACTGGAATTCATGATGTAATGAGAAAAGTATATGATGGTTGTTCAAATAAATTGCAGGAAAAGAGTGATCAATTTTTAAGTAAAAAATGTTTGATGGTTATATAGATGTAAAATTAGAAGAAAATAATTTATTAGGCAGTAAGCATATACTCACAGACCAACATAGAAACCTCAACAACCAGTGCAGCAATAGCAAAAGTGCCAAATTAGGAGTATAGTTTGCAGAAAGATGACATAATACAGGCATTCTGATCGTGAAGTTTCTTCAAGCATTAGATAAAGAAAGATGGTTTGCAATGGAAGGCCTGAGCACCTATCTGTATTAAAAAGAACCTTTTCCCTAGAATTAGCAGAAAACTAGTCAAATTGTCAGATGGAGATGTGACAATTAATGCACTTGTAACATAGGGAAGATATGTAACTTGAGACCAATAGAGAAAGAAAAAAAACAGAATAGGTTGTTCATGATAGGAAGGCACACAATACTTTAAATTTGTGATATCAAATTGGACCAAGGAGAAGGACATCAATGTGTAGAGAATATTTGTTGGAGGAAAAAAGACATTTTAAAACAACATTTGTTGTCCACTGTTAATCAGTTGCATTCATCAGATAAGCCTGGATGGTTTTTTGAATATCACCTCATGCAACAAATGATATTATTTTTTTTATTTTATCTAAAACTGCACTTAAAATTAAATATGCATTAGTGCACTCAACATACCTCTAATTGCAAAGCTCCAATCTCCCTCTCAATACCTGAAAAATAACAGTAAACAAGTCATGGATATATTTTTTTTATGAAAGGTAGGCATGAGCCTTAGTTATATTAATTAAGGCAAAACATGCCCAAAGCAAGTAAAACGGGTAGATGAGGGGTCTACCAAGAAAGATACAAAACCTACCCCTCAATTACAATGACATCCCCTTAAAAGGACACATTACTCGCCCCCGCACAGGCAAGACCCCAAGTCTTTAATAAAGTGACAAACCATTTCCCACACATTTTCAAGATATACTAACTCATTACGAAAAATACAATGGTTTCGCGATGGATATTTCATGAAGGAATCAACATAATGCCAATCTGGTCTGCTGATCGTCCTCTCCATGTCAAAAACTTTTCAGATATATGAAATTACATATAAACTAAGAATGTTTAAACTGATCGATGTCACTCTAGTTGGATAAGAATGATTCTATTGATCCATTATTGGAGATTAGAAATTGGAGAAAACAAGAGTTTCTGAGATTAGAAATTGAAGAAAACAAGTGGATGATGTCAAAGTATCATATCCTGAACAACAAGCATACATCATTGGATACAAGGATAAAAAACCACATGGATGACATACTGATATTCCAGCAATGATTGTCTAACCTTTTTTTTTTTGGAGTGTGTTATGTCTCTTCTTAATAATGTAACTTACACAAACAAATAGAAAGCTCATCAATGAACACCCATACTATATAGTTGGCACTTCAGTAGGAACAAAGAAATGATTAGAGGCCAATTATGAAACAAAGAGCTGGTTGAATAAACTGTCATGCCAAATTATTCATCTGGATCAACCAAAAACAGAACTATTAATCTGTCCAGAGTTATATAGACCAAATGGTAGGCCCTATAAGTTTTTCAGGCAGAGCAGGACATGAGGAGCAAAGATGAAAGGTTGTGCTCTAGATAGTAATGTAATTTTGAGATTTCATCATGATACTTAAAGTAAATAAATTAATTATTAAGAAATCCGTTGCCATTATGTTTGAGGCTGGTCAGCTTATGCCCCTTGTCATCATATTGGAATTCAGTAATAATTCACCAAAATTCACATTTCTGTGTTATTTGGGTAAATTTTGGAAATATTTAGTGAAAATAAGAAGAAAAAAAATGCATCATGAGAAAAATTAATGTTGAGATGCAAATTCAACAATATGTAAATCAAATTCATGATCTTTCAATGTTGTCAAAAAATGAGAGATGGTCTTAATTTTTGTTAAACAAAAAGAGAGGAGCTTCAGAGTTTGTCTTGATCAAGTTGTGTATTGTTTAATTGGGCGAGATTTAAATGGAAATTAAACTTCCAGAGAAAATGCTCAAATTATACACAAATTAATCAATAATTCAAAGCATTATGTGACAAGGTTTATCCCATATTGAACTTTACAAGGATTTCAATTCTCCACATTTCCACCATCCCATTAAAACTATTATTTCCATATGCTATCATTTAACACATATCAAAATTTAGGATAGGGAAGATGGAATTTCATGATAACTAACTCAAATTCAATTTCAAAGTAAGATCAATTCATACTTCTTCATGAGGCTAATCAACATCAGCTACATGTAAAATGCTACTAACAGCATTCAAAATTGTGAACGCTTATACATATCGCACAAAGTGAGAGTAGCTATAAACATGATCAGAACAAACAAGTCATCAACCTCTACTGTATAATTGGCCCTCCAATCAATCCTCCAATCGTAATAAAACAACTTAACATCCAAACCCAATCAACTCAACCATTACAGAGATCCGAAATTCAACACAAATTGAGTCCTTCGTGAAACAATTACGACTCAATAAGGCAAAGTCGACAAACATCAGCATCATCAAAACAGATTGTTCAAACAAGATCAAATTTTTCATTGAATTAAACAGATTTCAAGATCAACAGAAACCAAATACCTCTCGTGGCATGCGCTACCTCTCTCTTGCTCTCCCTCATCGCCTCTGCGAATCCAAACAACGCAATGAAAATGAATCAAAACCCCAAAAAATATCGAATTTTCTTAACAGCCGAAATCGATTCATCTTTAACAAAAAAAAAAAAAGAAAAGAAAAAGGTAAACCCTTACCTTTGGCGGTTGGTTTTTTCGCGAATATATTCATTTTTCGTTTTAGATTCTCAAAGAAAAAACGAGCGTCGGATCTATAATTTACGAGATATGTATATATATGTGTATAAGCTTTTATTGAAATTAAAAAAAATAAAAAATGAAGAAGAAGAGACTATGAAGGAGCACGGGTCCTATGAAGAACACGCGTTATGCTATTCGGAGTTTCTTCATGAGTCACCTCCGGTGAAGATAACATAATTTTGTTGTGATATATTGAGGTTATTTGTCTATTTTCTTTTCTTCGTGGATTGATACATGAAAATTATGTCCTATTATCACTTTATTATTTTATTTTTTATTAGTTTTAAATTAAAACAATGATAGAACAAAAAAATTCATGTATATTATTTAAATTGAATAATATCACATTTATAAGCATATAATTGTGATTGTAAAATACTTTTTATTAGAAATTTTATAACAAATTTTATAATATTTGACAATTATTAGATTTATTATTATTATTATTATGATATTATTATTTGTGTATAAATATTTTAAAAAAATATTATACAACATGTTTTTTTAGCATGCAATTGAGAGAAACAGAATGGGAACAGGATAAGGCGGAAAATCAAAATTAGACTGTTCTTTTCGGTTGGTTCTGTAGTTCCAATAGTTCTCTAAAGCGCGATCGCCCTTCTTGGAAGGAGGGATGAATTGTACGTATGTCCTCTAAAAATATGTATTTATGTGTATGCCCTTGTTGATATCATGTTGATATACATCTTTGTTTTTCCTTTAAAAAATTGTGATTATTTTTTACATATCTTTTGAAATAATTTAATTTTTTATATTTTTATTAATTTTATTTAGTAGTCAAAATCCATAAATAAAAAACCAACCTATCCGTGACACCGGCCTATAGGCTATACCACTCTCATCAATTGTTTAGTTATCCACTTCTCCATCTAAAATAAACAGATCTGATCTGTGATATAAATAACAAATAAAAATTGATGATCATAATGTTTCAAATTATTATACATAAATAACGTAATAATAACGATTAAAAAATATTAATATATATAAATAGCTATGTTTTTTAAAATATGTGCATATGAAAAAGAAGTAATGGAAGGTTCTTCGAGGACATCCTAAACATTTATAACACACAAACACCCCAACCAAAAAAAATAGACATCAAACGGTATACATAATTATATACACATTAAAGAGGAGATAAGGAGGTCAGTTGATACATTAAATACTTAATCTGGTCTATAATTGTCCAAATAATCCAATCAATGTCAGAAATACAATAATGTCATTCTCAAGCAGTGATAGGAGTCAATTGAGTTATTACTCTCTCTCTCTAGATTTGAATTTCGATTTTTTAAAAGAAAAAACATATTTTGGGTAGATTTTTATTTGTGATGAAGATAAATATAGTTTTTAGTGTGAAAACAATGGCAATGTACAAGATTATATATTAGATTAGAAATTCAATTTGATTTTTACATCAAGAAAACCGATTACAAAAACCATTTACTTGTTAAGGAGACTATTGAAAAAATTTAGGGGAAAGATGGAAAAAAAAAAAACTTTCATGTGATTTTCATTGATCTATCATAGACATATGATAGTATTCCCGGATACGTGATAGGTTTTAAAGGACAGTAAATCTTATAATTACATCAATGCAGCATATATTATTTTCAGTATGTACAATTGGGTTTTCAAGTAATTGGTGTTTTAAGCAATTTTTTACAAAATCAATATTTGAAACTGTTTCTCTAAAGCGAAACCTTGGACTCAGTTGCTTTTCTTATTGAAGATCAAAACAGTACAAAACACCAAAATTTTACAAGCACAAAACCTTCATCACAACACATAGATCACACTCATATCTACAACAAGAGACTCACCCAACCTATGGTGTCTCAGAAACACAAGGCAAGCCAAATGATCATAGCATCCATCCAATATTACATTACACCACTAATAATCTCTAATGCAAATGCTGCTGCTTATAAATATTAACAGCATAGCATGCTTCACTAGATAAATACCATAATCTCTCCACATACTTCATGAAGAATTAACTGAAGCAACCACCACCTCCGGATGGTAGTAGAGCATCTCCTCCCACATCATCTCCCTAATCATATCCTCCCTCATGTCCTCATCAATGTCCAGATCAATGGGCACCTGTGCTGGAGGATTCATGTTCGGGTCATAGAGAGGGGACATGTAAGGATGAGCGAGCGCTTCCGTGACACTAATCCTCTTCGAAGGATCAAAGATGAGCATCCTCTGCAGGAGATCGATGGCCAGCGGGTCCGCATTCGGGTATAAACGGGCCAAAGGTGTACCTGGTGAGTATGGGAGGGACTTGATGTATTTGCGTGCTTTCGGGTTGTCGATGAATCCAAGATCGGCTTCACTGATGCTCCCAAGGACGTTCACGATGAGCTTTAGCTGGTTGAGGCACTCGGTCCCAGGAAAGATGGGTTTACGGCCGAGGAGCTCAGCAAAGATGCAACCGACCGACCAGACATCAATGGATGTCCCGTAATTGTCGCAGCAGAGGAGAAGCTCGGGGGCTCGGTACCAGCGGGTGACGACGTATTCAGTCATGAAACGACCACCGTCCTTGCCATTCTTGCCTGTACGGGCGAGGCCAAAGTCACAGATCTTGAGGTCACAGTTGGCATTCACGAGGAGGTTCCCGGGCTTCAGGTCGCGGTGGAGGATGTTTGCTGAGTGGAGGTATTTGAGACCTCGGAGCAACTGTCATGAGTAGATGGAATAAGAAATGCTTCAATAAGATGATATTGGCTGTAATTTGCCATGTACATCATGCTCAATTATATAACTCATAATTGTTTTTCTCCCCGTCTCGCCATACATCCATCTCAATTACTCGTCTATACAGACTGATTAAAAAAACTGGCACCTTGGTTTTGAAAATTATGAATAGTATTCATCAAGCATTATGTAATATTTCTGCCCAAATCTCTCTTTTAAGATCACCATGGGTAGGTACTATACACAGGAAGTACTACTTACACGTCACTCTTCACGTCATTCGGCAAAAAGCATGTACACAGTGTCCTTCAAAATGTTCAATTATTTAAATAACACGCATTGTAGCAGAGACAACAAATGCCACATAAGTAGTTGGTAGCACTGGAAATTAATCAGGTACAGAAATAGCTCTGGATAGAAAATATACTGCAATATGTAGATATGAAAATATACGAAGATCAATAAGTAAGAATCTCCCCAACACTAAGTATAGCTACTACAGTTGGATAAAATTTCACACCTGAAATAGGAAATACTGGCAGTGATCATTGGAGAGCGCCTGGGAAGACTTGATGATCTGATGCAAATCCGTGTCCATGAGCTCATAAACCAGGTAAACATCCCTGAAACTTCGACGATGGGTGGGCATCATGACATCCTTCAAAGCAATGATGTTCTCATGTTGAAGATTTCGGAGGAGCTTCAATTCACGCAGAGTTCTTAAAGCATCAACTCGGTTCTCAAAAGCATTGTTAATTTTCTTGATTGCAACCTTCTCATTGGTTTCTCTGTTAATGGAAGAGCAAACAATTCCGTATGCTCCCCTTCCGATGGGCTTGATTGGAACGTATTTTGTGTCGATTTCAAACAAAGTTTGCCACATTGAATAGTAGTGTTTCCCCCTTGTTCCAGTCCCATTGGGAGGATCAACCAACATAGCCATTCCTCTGCAAATGCTCTAGACAACAACAAAGAAAAAAGTATATTATACACATGAAACATGAAATGCAAAAAGGACAAAAAAATATATAATAAAAAAAAACAATTTGAAGAATTGATGAACATTCTGATGGTAAGTTACAGTACTCACTATTAAGATCGTTCATTGAAGGCCCATCAATCGTTCATTGAAGGCTATCATGTGCAACACTCACCCCCCCCCCCCCCCCCCAATCTCCCTTGCAGCCCTCTATCTTTCTTATCCTGTACAGTCCAGTCCCTCCAGTCCTCCATATTTCTTGATTTCTTTTTTTAATAAATGGTCTTGTTAGACACCTAATGACCCAAACACAAACTTGGACTGAGATATTGACTGGGTAACAATAAAATCACTCATACACCCATCACTCCAGAAGCAGATTGACTCGAATAAACTAAGAGTTAGTCTTTGGTAGCTCAACCAATAATGCCACCACAAAAAAGGTCAACTCCCAAAATGGATGATGTTTCCCTACTGCATGAAGTGAATCAAGCAATAGAAAATCAAATTTAGGTCCATGGTTGACTAGTACCGGGTTTTCTTCCAAACATGAGGAGTTTGACCAGACTGTGTAAACCCTTGAGAACTTCTGCAATGAACATAACACTTTTTTTGCATTCATATCCTAAATTTTGTATTCCACATAACAAGCTGCCAATTATGCATATACAAATAAATTTTGCATCTGATTGGCAACTTCACCACCTAATTATTGTTCGTCTTATCAAATTGAGGCCTCATCCATTGTATGCAATACACTGAACCAATATAGTATGTCTTGAAAATCTTATCCTGGCAATAATGGAAGCTTTGGCTTTCTATTCTTAGAATGAAATCTAAATCAATGAGTTTCACATGAATTCATGGAAACCGACCAAACAAATAAACATTAAGAAAAAGGCATAACAAAAGAAAAACAAGAACATTCATTATTACATATTTCACTTGTGATAAGCTCTTCAAATTCATCACACATTCCCTTCAAATCTTCAAGCGGTATTGCTTTAACATTTACAACCACCAACTATTCCACCGAAAGAACTCATTTTTATGTATAATCCGCAAGTCTAAATTCCCCAATTCAACCCCAAATTCTTTGAAACATAAAAATAAAAAAAAATCTTTTATCCCATAATTCAACATCTTTATCAGATAAAGAAATATTTACATGAAAGTACCAAAATTTTCCAAAGAAAAGATCTTTCCATAAAGCTCATCAGAACCCCATCAAAACCAAAGATTTCTCACAAATACAACTACAGATCATTCATAACAAGCACCAACAATTAAAAAAAAAAAAACCTCTTCCGATCGTTCGACTTCTTCGATCAATCGAATCCTCCTGAAACCTCCATCGATTTCACGGATCCTCCTCCCAGCTCCCGATCAAACCTTCAACGGTCCAGAGAGGCCTCCCTCGTCAGAATCTACGGTCTCCGTCGATCGAGATCTTAATTAGGTCCTGATTCACAGAGAGAGAAAGTCGAGCGAGGGTCCGATAAAAAGAGGCGCGGGCCGTAAAAAAAAATTAATTAAAAAATATTAACAGTGGCTTTACCTGCAGTCGGCTTGGCTTCAGCTCGGCTGGTTTCTTTTCATCTGGACCGTTTATTGAAATGGTTCACTGATCGAACGGTTTGTTCCCGGTTGTTCCGCCTTTTGTTTTTATAATTAAGTTATTAATAAAAAGCGAAAAACTCTCTCTCGCTTAACGAACATTAAATAGTCGGATTCCAATCACATATTGACAAGTGGCAGATTAAACTTCCACAACTACTTACATCTGAACCGTCCATTTTGGGGTCTGGCGGCAATAATGAGAGGAGTTCCGTGATTCAATCCACTTGAGAGTACTTACTTACAAGTTAAAAAACAGGAAAATTAATTCCGGGTCCTCCAGAGAATCCTGAATTATTTTTAGATCCCTAGAATATGTAGACTTATTTTAGGTTCCAGGTTATTTGGGATATTATCTCTCGGTCCTTCCATCCAATGAGACTGTATTTTATCACTTTTTTCCTTCTAATTTTGCTATTTTCTACACATTTTCTTTGTGTCTCGTCTCTCCCATTCACATATACAACCAAAACCCCCTCCCATAGGTGTCAAATTTGATAATGGACATATCACAATCAATCTTAAAAACACAATAAATTTTTATTATATCACAATATAATGATATATCATATTAAGAAAAAAAACAATGTACAAAATTCATCAACAAAGTATACAGACAGTTTAACAATATACACGGACATTTTAAAGGTATATACAGACCTGATAACAATGTATACAAAAAATTTAACTAAAAAAGAGGGGTAAAAATAAAAAATATAATAGTGAATTTAACGATGTAAAGACGAGATGACCAAGAAATATACACAATGGGTTCTGAGAACCTAAAAATAAATTCAAATATTTTAGGGACCTAAAAATAATTTAGGGGTTCTCCAAAGAACCCATAATTAATTTTCCCCAAAAAACTAAAAAATAACATTTTGTTATTTAATAAAACATACCCTTCGTTAACAAAATAAAAATTGTGTATTTTTTGTGTGTATATGCAACACTTATTTCCAGCCCATTCCCATTTGGATAATGTTACGTCCTGTTCCATTTCATGGCCTCAATTCCAGTCAACATTTTTAATTTTCTTATTATCTAATTTATTAGAATATATGTTTCTAAAGAAAAATGTTAGACATACCTATGTTTATAGTATCGCCGGTAATGTATACTTGTTAAATTTTTAAATGTTACACGTCATCTAATGAGGTATATACATTAATAAGAAAGATAAAATATATATTTCAATAAATTGTATGAGATTCATTTATAAATTTAAAATTTACTAACATACAAAATTACAGGGGACTGTAAATGGAACGGTAGTGTAATAGAATCTATTTATGAAATTTACATGCATTGTCAAGTGATATATACATTTTCAAAACAAAAACATGTGAGTGCTATACTCACATAAGTGTCCAACATCGTTTTTGTTTTACCTAAAAAAACATTATCATTTTTGTCTGGGGAAAATAATTACAAGTATTTTTTAATTCTTTATTTTTTAAGTCATTGAATTATTTTAGCATACCAAAATATCCTTAAACTAACAATAATATTTTTCTAAGATCCTTTTGGATATGTAATTTAGTTAACAATATACAGTCCATAGTTAACAGTGTACAACATTTAATAGTACCTTACTGAAAAAAAATCAAATTTAATTAAGAGTACGCAAATAATGTATAACAATGTACATGATTAACATAACAATATTTTAAGGAGATGAATAATATTACAAATGTACACAACTTGCTTAACAATGTACAAATGATAGTATATGGGGTGAACTGTGAAAAATGTGACGGAAATTGTAACTAGAAAAAAATAACAATTAATATATGGTATTTTGTAATACTAAAAAAAAAAGTTTAAGAACCTAAAAAGGTAAGCCCGTAAGGGGTTGAAAAAATACTTAAAAATTAATATTTTACTTTTTTGTTTTGCCCCAGGGCATGGGTTGGATAAATATTTTGCTATGAATTTAATTATTCTGTGATGATTTTTTGAATTTTTGGTCAACATCAATTAACCGTATAAGGCCAGGATGCATGTCTCCAATCACTCGAATAAAAAACTCCTGGGAAGATATGAATTGAAATAAAGAATATGGGGATAAGTTGAATTATTAAAACCATGGATGTTGAATGCAAATATGTACTGAATATCTTGCATGCATTGAGAACATAACCATATATATGGTCCTATATAGAACTGTAACAGGACAAGTTCAAGGATTTCTAATGATGTAAATGACAAAATGTTGAACAACCAGCTAGGCCTATCAATGGAATCCTGATTCAAGGTTGGTATCAGAGCCTGTATTTTGGCTCAGATCATCTTCATATTTGAGCTAGGGTTTGTCTTAATATAAGTTATTGATTAGTAGATGATCATGGAAACTTTCAGCTTATATTATTAAATAAGAGAGAGATAGAATCAAATCCAAAGCTTGATATATATCACTATCTCCATATTAGATTGTTTTAAGTATTGGTGGAATACCTGGTCATGAAAACTTAAACACTGAACAATTTTGATAAGGGCCTACCTACTCTTTTATTAGGCAACTTAGGCAATTGCCTAAGGCCTCTAATTTTTTATATTTATAAGTAGGTTTATATGTTAGCCAATAATAACTTAACATTTTACAAAAAAAAAAAAATTATTTTTTAAAATAATTAATAGTTATTTTCATATAGTTAAAAAGTAACCAATAAAAAATAAATCTGATTGACAACATCTTATTATACCTTAGCAAAACAAAAAAAATTAGCCCTGTCACGGGTCGGGTAACCAAAAGGATTTAAAGTCTTTTTGGATCGGGGTGGATGGACCCGACCCCAAAAAATTAGGAATATGAAACGGTGATGCCTAAAAAAGTGGTGTTATTATTTTTCACACTTTTTTATCTTTTTCAATATATTCTTTCCTTATTTAAAAAAAAACAATTATTCTCACTCTATTTCTTATTTATATAAAAAAACCTCTTGACTTTCTGTTTGCTGTAGACTAAAAAAAATTATGTAGTGTAGACAACAAAGAATAAAGTTTTTTTTTATTTGAATCAAATAAAAACTTATATGTAACAACTTCATTAATGATTTTGCAATCCAAAGAAGTACAAGAATGATTTTTAATTTAAAATTAAAATAAATATTAATTAATTGCCTTAGGCCCCGTAATATATTGGGCCGGCCCTGATTTTGATTTGTCTCGAAGATAGTAAAAAAATATGCTGCTATACTTGGATAGTAAGTCTAGCATAAAAAATTGCCAATATTTTTAAAATGTTATTCTAAATTTCTCTATATCTTTATCATAATCGAATATATTAGATAATTTAGTCTTAAGGACACAGACTAGTGGATTTAATCTAAAAACTAAATCTGATGACATAAGTCTCAGCTATAGAATATACTTTAAGAAAATGAATATCATCCCCTAAGACTAAGAGTAGAGTGAAACAAATTTCTAACAATAACACCTTTATTAAAACTTTGAAATGATAAGAATAAACCCATCAAAGACCAAACTCTTGGACTTACAAAATGCTCAACCTAGTAAGCCTTTAGAAAACTTTGGTTTAAACGAAATTATAAGAAAAATAAATGGTGATGTCAAGAGGAAGATTCTCAAATAAAAACTTTGGAACTTTAGATATCAAGATCTTGGAGAAATGCTTCTGCCAAATTAAAGAGATGAAAATTCATTGGTGCGATCATACCGACACTAATGCATTTGATTCCATTAAAACTCTAAAGTTAAACATATTTAAGTCAGAGTAATATTAGAACGGGTGACCTTCTAGAAAGTCCTCGTGTTGCACCCAAATTTTTTTTTTTTTTTAAAAAAACTTATAGGAATTCCATCAAATATATATACACGATGCATATTTATAATGTCATTCTACTGAATTTGATATGTTAAATGAAATGAAAAAGATATGAGATAGATAAACAAAAAATGAATCAGAAGATAATCTTATTCTTAAAAAAAATAAGAAAATGGTTTCTTAAAACGATTCCCAATGAAGAACAAGGCTACATCGAATTGGTAAACAAAACTTTTCAATTGCTGTATTAAAATCCCAAAGTTAGGATCTCAGGATCCACATGCATAGAATGCTATGTTTTTTTTATGATTGATTCATAGCAAATTTAGATTATCAACTTAATTAAATGATAAAAAAAATTTAATAGAGAATTTTTTATTCTCAAGAATCCATTTCTATTAAATTATATAAATTTTTTTTTAAAGATATGTAGGAATGAACATAGGATGATCTCAAACAAAAGTTTTCATACGTGGTTAAATTCTGACAAAAATGAATGCCTCAATGAATTTTTGTTTTGGATATATAAGATTGATATGTGTCCCGAGTTGAGAAACGAGTTAAGTCCTACACGCATTGAACAATTTGATTGTCCAACGCAATTGTGAACATTCAATCTTGTATAGACATTATGAATGAGATATTTTAGATTTTAATTATTAAATTCTAACTTTTTTTAATGATAAGATATTGAACGATCGTGTTAGACAATTAAATTGTTTATCAAATTGTCTGTTCCCATCTGATCGATATAATTTCGAAACCCACGGTGGACCCTCCTTCGTTCGGGTCGAGACTCGAGCCCCCCATTTTGCTGAGCCCTCATTTTCGTCTCCGTCACTTCAAAACCCAATTTTTTTCCCCCAAATTTGTGAAACGGATTTGATCGGACCAGGTGACACAGGTGTTCGGCGTCGGAGAAGGAGAGATGACGGAGGCCGTGGTGAGGAACAAGCCGGGGATGGTGAGCGTCAAGGACATGCCCGTCCTCCAGGACGGTCCCCCGCCGGGCGGGTTCCCTCCGGTGAGGTACGCTCGCCGGATCCCCACCAAGGGACCCAGCGCCGTCGCCATCTTCCTCGCCGCGTTCGGCGCTTTCTCTTACGGCATGTACCAGGTCGGCAAGGGCAACAAGATCCGACGGTCTGTCTCTCTCTCTCTCGATTGATTGATCTGAATTTTGATTTTCTATCAATGGTTGTTGGTTTGGCAGATTTCGTGAACTAGGGTTGGGGTTTGAACCTTGGATTGTTTTGATCTGCTATGAATATCGTTAAAAGTTTGGTAATTTGGGTTTTCGTAATGTGTGACCCAAGGAGAGCGTTGTTGAGATTTTCAATCAATGCGTTGTATTGTTCGATCACTGCATTGTGGATTTGTGTTTCCACGAGGTTGATTTGTACGAAAGTTTTTCGAGGGCGTAATGTTTACTGTACATTTATAAATATCCATCCAGTGGAAGTCATGACCTTTTTTTTTTGCTTGGTAATAGAATGATTTGAATCAGATACTTATAAAGATTATAAAAGGGGTGAAGATTACAATGGTATCTAACACTTTAGGAGAAAGATTTATTCCCTTGTTGAATCCTGATTTTATGGGGGAGGGAAATCAGATACAAAATCTGACATGCATTCCCTCAAGTCAGAATCAGACAGTACCCAACTAGAGAAAACAAAAAACGGGCTTCCAAATCTTGAGGGCCCTTTAAAGATTGCTTGTTTCCAAGCCAGCCAAATTGCCCAAATGACTGCCTGGATTAAGGATTGACTGATCTTGCCCTCTTTCACCGATCACCCTTCTGTTCGAGCCTCTTCCTTTCTTCCCACCATATCTACTTGAGATTGTCTGGATTTCTACTGATGTTTGTCACATGGTGCTAGAGAGCCTGTATTGCTTTCGCCAACGGACACTCGCAGAATATATCGATTGTCGTTTCCATCTCTCCATTGCAGAACAAGCTATAGACTCCCCACCTTACATGATATGCCTTTGTGAGGATCCTATCTTGATACAACAATCAGAGGAAGGATCCTGTCATGATACATCAACCATTGTTTGTAGTGTTATGTATTTTGTGTCTCTCATTTTACTTGATGAGTGAAGTACTGCAATGGCCTGGAAATTATGTAAAATTGAAGAATTCACCCCAAAGGCACTTGGAAGGATGCATCTTTTTTCCAAGCAATAATGGCGGTGTTTTCCATATCTCTTGAACGATAATGGTAAATAGAATCTAGAGGAAAATAAAATAGGGAAGAGTATGTCCTTAAGTCTATAGATGCTTCACTTAACCCATCATTCCAAGAACCTCAGTCCTTATTTTATTAAGAACCGAGTAACCAACCTTCCCTTTCCAACCTAGATTCATACATATATCATGGTGTGCTCTGAACAGATGAACAAAATGTTGATATTAATAAAAGGATTCAATAAGATGCATCAAAGACGTCAATGTTGATTTCTGTCACTGTTGAGAATTTTGGTGAGGTTAAGATTAGTCCAACTGTTTTATTGGGGAAGGAATGAAATTTTTTTGTAAAAATCATACTATGGTTCTTGGCCTTATTTAAATGGCCATATTTTGCTGATTACTTTAATACTTCACTGGCATTGCTCAGAATATGTTTGACCACTAACTAGTTGTAAATCTATGAGCTACATGTGATTTCTTAGCTATAAATGATCTATACATTGTGACTGAATATGATAGAATGTAGGTTATGCAGTAGTTGTCACCTGTATAGAAACTTCTCGTCTTTATAATGGGCACATGAAACTATATTGCAATGTGAGTTTTTGGTTTAAAGTCAAGATGGATGTGCTCATTCATATCTTCGAATAGGAATGGTATCTTTGTAATGCATAGGAATGGAGGTAGACCCTATTTGGATGTTCTTGTGGTTATTGATTTTCTTTGACTCTCTTTCATTAGAGATATGGTAATGCATCAAAATTATTCTTCAAATGTTTTCCATTTGAACCAAGTTGGTGGACATCTCACACATCATCCAAAAAGAAAATGTTTGATGTCTTGATACTCTAATTTTATATCAGAGTGGTAATGTGATGGTATAATTGTTTTAAAATGCTCTACATGGGGAATTTGAAGGTACATGTGGGTTATGTCAATTTTGCTAAGAACACTGGGGGTTTAAAGTAACTCGATAGCTATCTTATCTCTCTCTCTCTCTTTTGGTGGGTAAATGTTGGGACTCGAATGCATGACCTCTTGGTTGCAAATTCCTTTGTCAACCACTGAGGTATGGGTCCAAGATCCAATTGCTATCTTATCTTATTGTGATACAAGG
The DNA here is from genome assembly GCA_030737845.1 of Acorus calamus. Classification (NCBI taxonomy): domain Eukaryota; kingdom Viridiplantae; phylum Streptophyta; class Magnoliopsida; order Acorales; family Acoraceae; genus Acorus; species Acorus calamus. The sequence continues at coordinate 32,805,831 of CM060875.1, forward strand.
TCATTGATGATGAATGAACCTTTTGGTTGCATGAGTCTAATAATCTGACTTTCAGATTGGATACGTAGGCAAGTTTGGTCTTGAGATGATGATGGTCTCTTGATGTTGATCATTGATGACGAATGGAACTCTTGGTTGTATGATGATGTTGATCATTGATGATGAATGAAATTTTTATGATCACTCTTAAAATATTGATCATTGTCCAATCTCCAAAACCTAAGGGTGTCATTGAGATAATGATGGTCTCTCACACGGAGCTTGGATGACATTTCTGGATGGGAGTGAAGGAACAGAGTGCTGGTTTTTGACACCACAGGATGTCTTATGGAGACAAAAATTCGATGATTCTTTCAGAGGCATTCATAAGAAGACATAGGTAACTGTTGTTGTGGAGCTAGAATGTATGGCTGATTTCATTTGGGTCATTGTTGAAACAATATACAGTATGACTACACTTCTTTAGAGGAAAAAAATTCTGACAGTAACGTATGATTGAGTTAGAATGAGTCCCAAGTTGTTAAAAACAAAATTTGAGCATTTGCAGTCAATGTATATTTCAGTGGAGAGGCTGTGTCTAAATCTTATATGTGTATGCCATTGTTTTTAGGCCACCCCTTACCTGCCAATCTCGTCCCTTGAACAGCAAGAAGTCAAAAAAAGAAGAGGAGGAAAAAGAAACACCATTGACACCCTCAATTGGAAAAGTAGGCAATGCATGATATAACATAATTATTAAAATTCTTTTGTAGTGGCATTTGGAAGAGAAATGAACTTTTTAAGCATGTGGACATGTCACTTTATGGATGAAGAAGATTTGATACCTGGTAAATTATACCTTGGCAAAGTTTGACAACGAGATGAAAAGTAATGTGATGATTAATATGATGATTTCCTTTTTTGAGTAAATGGATAGTTATTCTACCACCAAAATTTATTAATTAAATCGTGGTTCAGTTCCAGCAAAAGGAAAAAAAGAAGAAAAACAAAAGAATCTGTAGGTGAGGGATTTACTGAGCCAGGCTCCAATGCATCAAAAGATAATAAACTATGCCTCTATCACCAGATTGTTCTCTTCAGGGTTCATACAAAACCCGATTTGCTTCTGCGCAGGACCAATGTAAGAGGTGTTGTTCTTAAAGATCACATCTTTTCTAGTCCTTTAAACAGCCCAACAAATTGCTGGTATGAATGATCTTGCATGGATATTTCTGTCCCCTTTCGTTCTGAGTCTCCAACCAGCCTCCCACAGCTAGTCCAGAGAGGTAAAATTTATGTTCATGTGAACATGGTGAGTCTCTTGCTGTTAAGTTTTACTGATTCTGGTCATTGATATCATGTGCTAACCAATGACCCAGAAAACCATGTATTCCTCACCATAATTTTTTTTTTTTTGCACTTGGGAGTCGAACTCCCGACCTCCCCTTGGGGGATCGACCACCCCGTAGGGGGTCTTCCTCACCATAATGTTATAGCTTTTTATATGGCCTCTCATGGTGCCCATTAGATCTCAAGTTCATGTTCTGAATGTGTGCATGCTAAGGCACCACTCTGTGTTTTCTAGAACAAGAATTGGTAAAGCTTGTGGGCTTTATCTTGAATTTTTGCAGTCTGGAGTTGTCTTTCCTATTCTTTTTTCTAAGGTCAAACTCATTCCTTGGGAACTCATAGAAAGATTCAAGTTTGGGGTTTCAATGTGTTTCAGCTACCTTAATAAAGTTTATAGTGAGAACGAGAAGTTATGATTTGAGCAAGAGTGAGGAGGAGAGAATGATAGAGAAAAAAAAAGGTCAAGTATCATATATTAGGCATGAAGGATGTACATCAAACGTGACGCTGAGATGTGATGAACTAAAATTACCTGCCACTTTGTTCATGAATTCAGCATCCCCTAAATGATGCTGTGTCATAGTCAACTGACATAATATGAGGTTTCAATAATTCTGTTATGCATGTTTTTATCATATTTTTGAAAAAAGAGATTTTTTCCCCACACACCATTATAATCTTTCACTAATTGGATTTTGCAGGGCACTCAAAGAAGAGAAGTACGCTGCTCGCAGAGCAATACTACCTATACTTCAAGCTGAAGAAGATAAAAGGTAGAGAGAATGCCTTTTGAAGATTTTTTTTGAATAGAATGCCCTTTTGAACTTAAGAACAAATTTTCAGTATTTCAAAATTCACTGGTGCATCATCATTTGATCTGACACATATTCATGAGAGAGAAAATAGAAAATCTTTTAATTCTCTAGATTACATCACTGCCATGATAATCATTTAACCTTTTAGTATAGGTAGTTTGTGACTTTCATCCTAGTGATCGAATTATTGATCTAATCAATTTGTTTGGTTTGTGCAAGGTTTGTTGAACAATATAAGAAGTACTTGGACGAAGAAGCTCGTATAATGAAAGACGTGCCGGGATGGAAAGTTGGGGAAAGTGTCTATCACTCCAAGAGATGGACTCCCCCTGCCACCGGTGAGCTCCGCCCCGATGTCTGGTGAGTGTGTCCATCTCGGATTGCAACGAGCTTTGTGTTACTGTTTTGGATACACTAAAGCATATTCTGCCAGACTCGCATTGTGTATCAAATGTTGAGTTGTTTTTTATGTGCTACATTTCAAACCTTTATTTTCCTTGGAAGAGAGGGAAAGAACTGTGTTCAATAATCTTAGGCCAGACTCGGTGCAAGAATGCTAGAAGAATTCTCCTACATCTTCTGCCGTTTTTTTTAAAATGTTGATCGATCTGTCTGGATGTTGTTTTATTGAATGGATAAATCTGATGTTTGTTAAGTTAGGATGGATCCAGATATAATTGAGTGCTGTTCAAGCGGGTTGAAAGAGAATTAGCTGGAATTTACATGAGGAACACGGATTTTTTATAAGAATTTTTTAACCACCTATGGGAACTTCTGTGTCAAAGATGGAGGATCCGGACTCGGTTTAACTATGGCTGAGTTAGATTAGAATAGCTAATTTGGAGAGATGAAAATGCTTATTTTTTTGGGGGGTTTCTCTATTTGCAACCCTCAAATTTGCTTGTATGCTTTGCACACCTTATTTTTGGACACAACTTGTTGTCAGAAATGGGTGTTGTGATTGGATCTCTCACATGTTCCTCGTTGAACATTCAAAAACTGAC